>JASDQU010588691.1:0-22611 GCA_032191745.1 Picea mariana
TTGGATAGAAAGAGGAATATATATGGAGGTAAGGAGAGAGAGAGAGAGAGAGAGAGAGAGAGAATTTGGGGGGTGAAGAGGAGGGAGAAGGGGGAAAGAGAGATATTTCATGTTAATAGGAATGTGCATGTGTTCTTGTTCCTAATAACATGCGCGTGTTATTTTTATTTCAATTTTTTTTTTGGAATGCACACACATTCTTATAGACGTGTTTCTAAGGAATGTGAGTGCATTCTTGATAACGTGTGTGCATTCTTGGAAATATGCCTATGTGGATTGCTAAGTGGAGGTTATGTGTTTACCAAACCTATCACATTAAGAACACATGCACATTCCTAGAAACTTGCACATCTTCCTCCGAGTGTGCATTCTCGTTGGCCCCTTGCCACTTTTTCAGCCACTAACTTTGTGCACTCACCCATTACATATATCGTTTACCAAATTAAAATCTATTTTATATACTTGAGATTTGTAAGTTATGAAATTTATTGTACAAGATAATACCCTTGTTTTTCTATATATACAAAATGTTTAATTTTATAATTAACCTTTTACATTTTAGGTTGTATGTGTCATGGAAGTGGGTGTGGAGTAGCGATCACAAAAGTGGGAAATAAGTTTGAAATATAGGTTACATAGTTTAATCTGAGAAATAGTTGATGTGCTTTGTCATGGTCTGTGATTAAGTTGATGCTTTGTGTTTGCAGTTGTTCTCTATTTAATTAGTTGACTATGCATTTGAAAAACAATATTGAGATGATGGAATATTTATTGCAGTATGCGCAATAATAATAAAAAAAAATGTAAACTTTAAAGAGGTTAGGATGGGCTAGAAGCAATGTAAAATGTGCGCAAGTGGAGATGTGTGGGAAATAATGTAAAGTCTGAATAGGTTAGGGTTTGCAAGAAGTAAATGGGTTATATATCCCTACACAACATATGGTCCTTGCGCACAAGGTTGAAATTCATAATAGAATATCAAAAACTGGTCACTGGTATCATTGGTTCTTTAAGGAAATCTCCGAAAAGACAATGTGTAGAGAACTAAAGAGATGAAAGGTAATGCAAAAGCAAGGGAATTCTAAAACTTCCAACTTAATAGAAAATAAAAATAAAAAATGAGAAGAATGGAAAAGAAGATAGTGCACATGGATGTGTTAGTGTATTGGACAATGTTCAGTCAGTATTGTTTATCTCGAAGGGTGTTTAAGTCTTGAAAACATGATGATTTGGATAAATCCTTGTGATTTTTTTAAGCAATTAAATGGACCAAGATAAATTATATTCATACACAAAAGTAAAAGAAACTTGAGAATGGAGAAGTTTTGTTAAGTAAACATTCACAAGGAAAGAAAGGCCTGGGAAAGGACCAAGATGTATTTTATTCAGTATTCACTATATGATACAAAATTTATAAATCATAACATAAAGGTAAAAATATTATTTGGCATAATGAAAGTAAATCGTGACATATGCACAGAACTTAACATGATATTTCATTGAAAAATCATAAAGAGTGAACACAAACTTGAAAATTCGATTTGAGACTAGAAGTATGGAAAATCAGTAGCCATCTATGCCAAAAGAGTTGTTCAACAACTTCAAAAAATATAAAATTGTCTTTTAAATAATGTTTGTAATGGAAAGAAGAGGGAAATAAAATGTAGTGGATGCTTCACTTACCAATAAGGAAATGTTCTATTGATTTGTATTTAAGTGGTTAACTATGCATTTGTAAAATTATACTAAGATCATAACATCTTTATGGCAATATGTCACAACAAGGAGAGGTCAACAAAAGTTTGGGAAAGAAATGATATAACAACCAAATGTTTGGAATAAGTCTTTGTATTGCACGGAAGTGAATGTGTGAGGAGAAAAAGGGAAATCACGAAGTTGTCAAAGCCTCTCACATAAAAGATAGTAAAAATTAGTGTGTGCAGGCTAGGATTTGTGAAAAGAAAACCAGTTAAAGTTGTCCGCACAAGACATCACATTTAGCATAGAGATATGTAAAAATAATTTAGTATATTCTATACAAATTAATATACAAAATTAGTAATATATATATATGAAAAATCAATAATATGTAATATTTTTGAAATTTTAAATTTTAATCGAACTAATTTAAAAAATATTAGGAAATAATTGATTTAAAAATTCAATATCTATATTTAACAAGTAAAAACATATAGCATAGAATTTAGTAAAATGAAGTATGAAGAAGTCAATATGAGGTGGAAGCAATGTAGTATGTGTGGACATTAGGATGGGTCAGAAGCAATGTAAAGTGCGTGGATGCTAAGATGTGCGGGAAACAATGTAAAGTGTACACAGGTTAGGTTTTGTAGAAATAAAATAGGGTAGAGTTCCTTGCACAACAAATATTCCTTATGCATAACGTTGAAATTGAAAATAGGATATCACAAACTGGTTGCAAGTATGCATACTTCATTAACCAAAGTTCAGAGAAGACCATGACCGAAGAGATGAAAGATAGTGCAAAAGAAGAGGGAATATAGGAAAAGAAGAAAGTGTACAGGAAAGGGTTGGTCTACTGGACAATGTTCAATCAGTCTTGAAAAGAATCCGAGAAGGATAATTCTTGTTTCATTTTTTAAAACAATTAAATGGAGAATGATAAGTTATCATCATAGACAATTAAAAAAAAAACTTGACAATGGACCAGATTTCTTAAGTAAACATTCGCAAGGAAACAAAAGGTTCTAAAAGTACCAGGCACTATTCTATTGAGTATTTACAATATGATAAAAAAAATAAAAAATAAATCATAGTGTAAAGGTCAAAATATTATTTGGGAGAACAAAAGTGAATGGCCACATATGTAGAGAACATGATATTTCATTGAAAAATCATAAAGAGTGAATATAGACTTGAAAATTATGTTTGAAACTCAAAGTCTGGAAAATCACTAGGCATGTATGCCCAAACAATTCTTCGACAAGGTAAAAAACTATACAATTTTCTTTTAAATAATGTTTGTAAATTCCAAAACAAATCTTTGACAATATAAAAAAATATACAATTGTCTTTTAAAGTCTGTCTATCAAAAGTAAAGGTGCTTGTCAAAATGAACTGATATTGGGGCTACTGTGGACTATTAAATATAAGAAATGCCTTGAAAAAATAAATAAATATAGTTAGAAATGGGTCTTAGGTTTTCACAGATCATAGAAAAAATAATTATGAGGAATTACCAAGTCAACAAAGAAAATAAGAGAAAAATCAGATGTGATGGTTTCTTGAGTACTTACCAAGAAGGAAATCTCTTTTTCCTATGGTTTGTCTATTGTTTCTATGTATTTTCCTTTACAAGGGTTGTTTCTTTGGAGTTCTATTGAACTATCTCTAGTGGTTATTCTGGGTTAACAATCTGCTCCAAGGACTTCTTGGCCCAGTGATCAATATAGTCCTTGATTAGTGAGATGGTGATTTCTTTCTTAACTCAAAGCGTGAAAATATCCTCCTCTAATTCTTTTCATTACACTTGGACTTGGTCGATGGATAAGAAGTGGTATTCATTGTCATCAACAAATGTAACAAGCCATTGTTTCAGTTCTTCATCAGGAAACTCCCCAAGAATGTTGAAGTTGTTATATAATGAGGTCTTCATTGTCGCCAAATGACTACAAATATATTATTTAATGATTATGGTTGAATTCCTTTAAACGTTTCAGACCCTAAAGTTCATTAACAATAGAAATTGCTTTTAAAATAATATCTCCTCTCCTTTGATTGATTTTTTCACAAGCAACAATTGCATCTTGCAACATTTTTACTCATGCTTCCCAACCTTCCTTTATTTGATTTATTCTTATATTTGAGGGTAATCCCTACCGATTTCTTTGATGATCAGTCATAGTAGTGACTTGTGTGATGAAAGTATTTATCTGATTTTTATAGTAGGATTCATCACGTTGCAAATATTCAGTAAAATTTGTAATCCTTTGTGAAATATTACGTAGGATGGTACTGACCTCCCATGCCTATTTATTTATCTTGATTCTTTTACTAATGTTTTAAGAAACATAGACTCTGAATCCATTCAACAACTGAAGCACTTTCCTTATTGGCTTTGAGGTTCTTGGTGTACTTGGAGGAGTCTTTTATGTCGAAAGTATGGCCAATGGTTGTGCAAATAACGGTTTTGGAGTCAATGCCTCCTCAAGCTCACTTATTCTCTTCTTCAATTTAATGGTCTAAATAAATTGAATCAAAAAGAGAATCTCATGTAGAATGATGTAGTTTCATTAGGCCAGATGTTCCAACTCCTGAGAGATTAACCACTGACCTTGACTTCTGAACTACATGTTTGTTTTTTACACTAACTCTGTTTGTATGCAATTTATTTTAATCCTTGTTGTATTGAGTATTGTGTAATATCAAGGACTGTTGCTCAAACAACATCAGTTCTTTTGTTTCAAGGTCTTGTGTAATATCTTGACTTTTGGAAATTATCTAGGATACCCAATTGGTTAGCTATGTACTGTCGATATGCATATAATCAAAATATATTAGACTTCCTGGATCTTGCAAATTGTCCCTATTTAGGATTTGTTTATTTTTCTACTGGGATACTACATGTGATCGTTCAATATTGGCATTACATTGTTTCTATCCACCGTCACCTCTAGCACACATTTCATTACTCTCTTCTCCATTTAGATTTTGTTGTTGTGTTCTTTTCCCAAATGAGGAGCTATTACATGGCTACGGATTGGAGGAAGACTGGACATTAGTAGTTCTTTCCCCCCTTTCTCTTGTTTTTATTTCAATTTTTTTGTTTGAACTTATTTGTATAGGAAATTCATCATTACATCCATTGTTGCCTTTTTTGTGGAGGGATCACCACTGGTTTCCTCATCAAATATCGTGAAGAGATTATTTTATCTTATGGATTATAAATGTCATAAAAATAGACCCTCAGGGTCAAACCACCTAGAGGTTGTGCTTATTTTAGATTAAATACACTAGAAGTGTTTCTGAGACTTCTTTCATATGTTTCAGATTCCTGATGATTGTATCACCAACTCGAAAAGGAAATGTAATGAATTATTTTTTTCTTTTATTTTCAAATAAAATACACCATTCTTTATACTTCCAACAAACTTCCATGGAAAAATATCTATCATAGACAAACGTAGGGAGTAGAAGGGGGTTTTCTTGACAACCATACAACTGTATGTATGTATAGTTTTCCTCTTGAATGAAAATTCCCTTTCCCTTGATAAATTCCTCAACTTTCTGATTTATTCTCTTAGAATATGCCTCAACCAACATGTGTTTGAACAATCTAACAAAATTATCTTGAACAATGTAAAAAATGAATCGTGTTTTATGTTTGCATAACACCGAGTGCCAAAATTGAATTGGTTTATTGTGTGTATTTACACTCACTTTAATGGGGATATCGCCAAATACATTGCAATAGACAACTGCACATTGGATATGCAACCATAAAAAACATTCTAGTACTTAAGCAGTTGCCAATGTTTTTTTTTTTAGCGAAATTTTGCCAATTTGGCTAAATCCATTCATATTTTCATTAAAAAAAAGATTTGTAGCCTAATTTATGATAATAATTCTCTATATATTTATACTTTTGTCCTAGAAATAAAAATTTTCCATGAATACACAACTGACTTCCTTAACATGTTTCTCCAAATCCATGATTGTGTATTATAATTTTTAGGGAATATTTGCTATATCTAAATGTTTCGGTAGCTATTGATACTATTGGGAATACCATGAAATTATATTTGAAATCATATAAGTATTTGTATGAGAAAACATTTTTGTATACTTGACTTTTTTTAGTTCAATTATTTCAACATGTGTATGGTACACCATGTTGTATATAGTGTTTTCATATTGTATTTTTTTAGCAGGTTGAAGGAATTTTTTTATGTATTTGTAATGATAGTTTCCAATGTCATTTTTTTAGTTGTAAGCTTTCTATAATTGAACTATGAAAGGTTGAATTTTCTCTAGATGTTCTAATATGGGATTTATTATTATTATTATTATTTGTTAGTGATGCACAAGTGATACTCATGTATTGGTGTTTTTACTTGATTTTCAAGGTAGTAACAAAATATTAATGGCTTTTCACCTAACACAAATAATGAGTTTATTTTTTTCTAAATATGATTTTATCGCCAAATAGCTTGATAAGTTATAACATATATGATTTCAAAAAAAAACATTGGTAGTTGCTCAATTGAAAACAAATTTTAATTGATATCACCTCTACTCAATCAAATATGGCATCCTTCTGAAAAGGAAAAGTACAGTGCATACAAAGCTAACCTGAGTATGTATGAAGTCGACTATCGTCGAGCTACATGTGCAAAAAACCACGAAAAGTGTGGGTATGGCTCTTGTAGCAAAGTTATTTCAATTGTTGAAAGGTCAGTCAGCATGTTTGCAGATGGTAGAAAAAATTCTCTCGATATATTGGAACTGCCTGCCTGAGAGGATAGGAAGGATTTTGCATAAGAAACCTATAAAGGTTTATTTGCAGAAGGAATACAAAGCTTTTCTTGAACAACTTGGGAGTAAGCACAACTGGATTACTTTTTTTCTTGTAACTTTAATTATACTTGTCCTAGAATCGAACCTTCGATCACATCAGGATACTAGTTCCATGATATCGAAAAATTTAGGTACACACCTAGTGTTGACAAACCATGTGACCCAGAATTTTTTGTTTTTATTTTCTTCTAGACTCTTGTTCAAGAACCACTAGTAGGAAGCATAACAATGGAAATTATTGCCCCTTCTTGCTAGTGAATTGAAAATATTACTACAAAAGGGCTTAGTTCTTCTTCTATTTTCCATGCCACTAATTGTTTAATTGTCTTGATGATGCAGGAGCATCGCCAGTGAAGAACAAATGGAGGACAGTTGGGCGCAGTAGCACAAACTTTGAAGAAATTTAAATTTTGAAGAATGTGTGTCACACAAATCTTTTGAAAAGAATTGTAATTAAAGAACATCTTAAATGTTGTAAAGATGGATGGTTCATGAAGACATTGGAGAATGTATTTTATTTTAATGTAGTTGAGTGCAGTACAGATTCGATTTGTTCGATCTGATCTATCTGTCACAAATATTTATTGTAATAAATATTAGTAGTTGATAGCTTTTAATTCGATAGGATAGCTTTATAGTAGTTGGAGGGAAGAGGTTGAGGATCCCTCTTGTATAAATCTTTGTATTGTTGCCCAGAGAAGTTTGTTGAAGTTGTTGGCTCTCTAGTTGTTGTTAAGTTGTGGAAATATTGTTGATAGCTGAGAGTTGAGAGATATCGAGAAGCAATGTATGAACATATGTATATTTTCAGTTGAATGAATATAACAAAGGAGCATTATCTCGAATGTATGGTGTTGATGCACCTATCTTAATGAGTGAACGATAGACTTTTTGTTATTTTGGATTTCTTTGTTATTTATTTTTCTTGTGTTTATGTATGCATTTACATGGCTAGATGTATAGATATGTGAAGCTTTAGATAAGTTTCAATTGTTTCTCCTCTACAAGAAAGTGCAAGTGTGCATAGAGTCTATAAGGACTGTGTTGACAGAGTCTGTTTCAACTTAGAAGCTCAGAAGAGATAGTGTGAAATTAGATGTGCAAGGAGTGCATAGCATCTGCAAGGTGTGTGTGAAAGAGTCCATTCTGACTCAAAATTTTAGGAGGAGTAGCTAAAATTGTCCATAGAGTGGATGGATTTCATAGGAGAACCTATTGAAAGGTGTGCACAGGCTGAAATTCGACTAAGTGTCGAAAGGAGTATTCAAAGGGAGTGAAGGTTCGAGGAATAACAAGATCAGGAGGAAGAACAATGAGAAATCATATAAGGAAGGAGTCCTTTGAGGTTTCTCTGATTTAGCAAAGCAAGATCCATCGAGGAGGGATCAAAATCGTTCCAAACTGCCAGATTTGGGAGGAGTTGCATGAAGGTTAGTCGTGAGGTATTTCGGAGGTCAGAGTTCGAGACACTTCAAGGTATTGAAAGGTGGGATCGTCGAAGTTATGAACTCATGAGGTGAATCTTAATCGTTGGTTGTGAGGAGACACATGGCAGCAGATTAAGGAGTCTGGAAATTAAAGGTCTGAAGGAAGTAATTGTTAAGTGAGTGAAGTTCCGTGAAGTCGCGAAACCTGATTATAGTTGGACCATCAGATCCAGGGAGACACGTGGCAGAGACTCATGAATTTAGATAAAGCAATTTCAAGAATAAATGGAAGAGGAGATTGTTGTATCACTAGAGCCCGAAGTAGCGAAAGGTTGGCCCGAGGTCATAGACCGTGGTCACATAGTGGAGAAAGAGTCTAGCGTGAGACTAGTACTCGCAATCAGTGTTGCCAAGCGTCAGAGAGTGGATTTGCAAGTAGTCCAAACTTGCATGGGACATCAAAGGGACTTGTGAGTGTATAAATTGATCAAGGTCTATTGGAGGCCCGAAGAACCAATTCGGTTCAGAGAGTCTGAAGATCCAAGACCGGGAGGTCACGGAATCCCCAGGAGAGAAGGGGGGGTTTGTCATCAAGAGTGGTATAAGAGATGATACATAATTGATTTTTGTAGATCAAGGAGACAGAGAAGTAAGATGATATCATCGAGTGGTATCAGATACGTTATCATAATTTTTCCTAGGAGATGTGTAGAGTCGCCCATAGAAAATAGAGCTATGGAAAGGAAGATGAGGGAACTGAGAGCAAGGTTGGATGCCATGGAAACAACACAAATAAGAGCACCAGATGCTGGAGACGTTAGTGATGCAGAAAATGAAGAAGTGGAAGTTGAAGAATTTGTAGCGGAGGATGTTGTGGAAGAGCGCTTGATGAAAGTGATTATTAAGTTGGGAGCTAAGGAGAAGATACACATTCCAATGTATGAAGGTACTTTAGATGTCAAATAATTGCTTGATTGGATACAGGAAATGGACAAGTATTTCGACTATGAGGATGTCGATGAGGAGAAGAAGTTGAAACATATTGTCATCAGGTTAAAAGGACATGCAACATTGTGGTGGGATGAACTACATGTTGATAGGAGAAGCAAGGGACAACAAAAGATTAAGAGTTGGGATCAAATGGTAGCCAAGCTAAAGGAGAAATTCATACCCAAGGACTACTAGATAAATATGTTTATAAGGTTGTAGAACCTGAGATAGAAAGGAATGACTGTGAAGGAGTACACAGAGGATTTCTATAGACTAAACATCAAGGTTGGACAGAAAGAGGGAGACGAGGACAAGGTTTCTAGGTACATCAACGGCCTGAGATATGAAATTCAAGATGAAATCAACATGATGGTAGTAATAACAGTATAGGATGCGTATCAGATTGTGCTGAAAGCAGAGGAGAAGTTGGAAAGGAAGCAGAGTCATCAAAACATAGGTAGAATCTTGAATAGAGGAAAATGAGTTGCCCATGACAAGACACAAAATCCCAAAGGTGAGGTGGAGAAACCACATAGTCACTCTGAAAGAGGAGGAAGTTCCGAGGAAGATAGAGTGGTGGTAGAAACTCTTTTCCTAGAGGAAGAGGAAGAGGTAGAGGAGGCAAGATAAAGTGTTATGTCTGTGGAAAGGTAGGGTGCATGTATTGGGAATGTCCCGAGAGAAAGAAAGAAGGAGGTGAAGCTCACATTTTGTAAGCGCAGAAACAAGATGTTGAGGTAGAAGGTGCAAAAGATGAGAGATCTTTGATGATGAATAAATTTCTCTTGAAACCAGAGCCAGATATTGCAAAGACAGTACAGAGGAACAATTTTTTCAGGACAACTTGCAATATTAAAGACAGAGTATGCAAGGTGATAATTGATAGTGAGAGAACTGATAATTTAGTATCCATAGAGATGGTGGAGAAATTGGAGTTCTAGATGACTACACATCCAATTTCGTATAAAGTATCATGGTTGCAGAAAGGTCATCAGGTAACAGTCACTAAGCAATGCCTGGTTGAATTTAAAATAGGAGGATAAAGAGATGAAGTTCTATGTGATGTGATTCCCATGGATGTATGTCATGTTTTGTTGGGAAGACCATGGTAGTATGACAGGAATGTCATTCATGATGGGAAAATAAATACTTATACCTTGGAGAAGAATGGTAGGACACATATGTTGCTTCCAATTGAAGAGAAGAAAGTGAAGGAAGAATCCAGCACAAGTATACTTCTCACGAGTGGGAAGGAACTCTTGAGTGAAGTTAAGAAAGAACAGGAGATGCAGTTTGATGTAGTGATGAAGATGAAATTTATCCTTACAAGTACTTCTATGGAGGATTTGCTTGAGGAAATTCAGGAGTTGTTAGAGAATTTTGTTGACATAGTCGTGGATGAGTTGCCAAGCTCATTTCTTCCTATCAGAAGTATCAGTCATCACATTGACTTGATACCAGAAGAAATCCTACCAAACAAAGCAGCGTACAGATTAACACCTCAAGAGAATGAAGAGGTGAAAATACAAGTTCATGATCTGTTGTAAAAAGGTTTGGATAGAGAAATATTAAGTCCATGCATAGTACCAACTATGTTGAGTCCGAAGAAGGATGGAGGATGGAGAATGTGTACAGACTCAAGGGCTATAAATAAGATCACCATTAGGTACATGTTTCCATTGCCGAGGATGGATGACTTAATGGATTGTTTGAGTGGATCAAACTATTTTTCAAAAATAGATTTGAACAGTGGATATCACCAGATAAGGATGAGAGAAGGTGATGAGTGGAAAGAAACCTTTAAGACAAACGAAGGATTGTATGAATGTCTTGTTATGCCATTCGGCTTAACAAATGCCTTGACTACCTTTATGAGGTTGATGAATTAAGTGTTGAAATATTTTATTGGCAAGTTTTTGATCATTTATCTGGATGATATATTGGTCTTCAGTAAAACTGAAGAAGAAAATCCAAGGCACTTAACATTAGTGATGAAGAGGTTATAGTGGGAGAAGCTGTTGAAAAAATTAAAGAGGTGCTCTTTCATGAAGACAAAGATCCTTTATTTGGGTTTTGTTATCTCTTCGAATGAGTTGAAGATGGATCCTGAGAAGGTGAAAGCAACCAGAGAATGGTCATCACCAATGAGTATATTTGAGGTAAGAAGCTTCCATGGATTAGCAAGTTTTTACCGAAAGTTCAACATAAATTTTAGTGAGATTGGTGCACAAATGATGGATACAGTGAAGAAAAGACACAAGTCTTTCAAATGGATAGAAGAGGTTGAGAAGAGATTCAACATATTGAAGGAGAAGATAGCAGAACAATTGATTCTAGTATTACCAAATTTTAGGAAGGCATTTCAGGTGAGATGTGATGCGAGTGGGGTTGCAATTGGAGCGGTCTTAAGCAAAGATAATAGGCATGTTGTGTATTTCAGTGAGAAGTTGAATGATGCTAAAAGAAAATACTCCACATATGATAAAGAGTTATATGCCATAATTCAATCCTTGAAGAAGTGGAGACATTATCTTGTTCTGAAAGAGTTTTTTTTGTATAGCGATAATCGGGCTTTACAATTCATAACCAGACATGAGAAGTTAAACTAGAGACATGTCAAATGGATAGAGTTTATGAAAAATTTCACTTTTATCATTAAACATATTTATGGTAATGCTAACAAGGTTTTTGATGCATTGAGAAGGATATGTCTAATTCTGCACGAATTTCAAGTGAAGACCTTGGGGTTTGACCACCTTAAGGAAATGTATCATGATGATCTAGATTTCAAGGAATCATATAAAGAATGTGTGAATAATGTGCTCAGAGACAGAAGCCAGTGGGTTGAATATTTGATTCAGGATGGGTTGTTGTTCAAAGGATGCCAAATGTTCATACCAAAGTGTTCGATGAGGGAGAATTTGCTGAAGGAAAAACATAGTGGAGGTCTAGCCGGACATTTCGGCCATGACAAAACATTTACATAGTTGAACGGTTCATATTATTGGTCAGGTATGAGAGCATAGGTAAAGAGGTTTGTGAACAAATGTAATATTTTTCAGTATTCAAAGGGAAAGAAGCAAAATACTGGATTGTATCAACCATTGCCTATTCTAGAGAGGCCTTGGGATGCAATAAGCATGGATTTTGTGTTGGGATTTCCAAGGAAACAAAGAGGAAGAGATTAAATATTTGTGGTAGTAGACATATTTTCAAATATGACACACTTTATCCCATGACAGAGGACTAGTGATGCAATGCACGTTGCTAACTTGTTTTTCAAATAAGTTGTGAGACTCCATGGATTTCCTAGGAGTATTGTTTTGGACAGGGATACCAAATTTGTTGGTAATTTCTGGAGAACATTGTGGAAGAAGTTGGGGAAAAAAGTATCATTTAGTTTTGGATATCACCCTCAAACATATGGACAGACTGAAGCGGTGAATCGAAGTTTAAGATATTTTCTTAGGAGTTTGGTCACTGAACACCATAGCCAGTGGGATCAGATTCTAGCACAAGCAGAGTTTGCATGTAATGAATCAGTGAATAGAAGTATCATAACAATTCCATTTCAAATAGTGTATGAAATGAATCTGAGGGGAGTGTCAAAGTTAATATATTTGGAGCAGAGAGAATTTAGGAGCGTTGGAGTTGAAGACTTCGTTGCAAAAATGCAGAAACTTCATAATCAGATCAAGGAGAAGTTGAAGAGGAGAAACAATGAATATAAACGCAAAGTTGATCGACACAAGAGGAAACTTCAATTTGAAGTTGGAGATCCAGTTCTAGCACATCTTAGGAAAGAGAGGTTCCCAAGAGGAACATATAATAAACTAAAGTTGAAGAAGATAGGACCGTGCAAAATCCTAAGGACATTTGGTGAGAACGCTTATGAGATAGAGTTGCCAGAAGATGTGGGTATATCACCCATATTCAACATTGAAAACCTGTATCCTTACAGGGAAGATGGATTCGAAGGAGCCGAAGATCAGAGGAAGACCCAATGGCAAAATCATATGCCTGTAGCAGAAAATCCACAAATGGAACAGATCATAGATCGGTGAATTGGTAAGAAGACCAAAAGGAAAACATATTTTGAATATTTGGTAAAGTGGAAAGGAAGACCAATAGAAGATTCCATTTGGGTGAGCGAAGCAGACATCTAGAAGCATGGAAGGTCAGTGCAGGAGCTCATGGATAGGATTCCATGAATTTTTCATCCAGAGGAGTATGATGCAGGAGCATTGCCCACGAAGCATGAATGAAGGACAGTTGGGTGCACTAGCACACATTTTGAAGAAATTTAATTTTTGAAGAATGTGTATCACACAAATCTTTTGAAAAGAATTGTAATTAAAGAACATCTTAAATGTTGTAGAGATGGATGGTTCATTAAGACATCAGAGAATGTATTTTATTTTAATGTAGATGAGTGCAGTATAGATTCGATGTGTTCGATCTGATCTGTCTGTCACAAATATTTATTGTAATAAATATTAGTAGTTGGTAGAGTTTAATTCGACGAGATAGATTTATAGTAGTTGGAGGGAAGATCTTGAGGATACCTCTTGTACAAAGCTTTGTATTGTTTCCCAGATAAGGTTGTTGAAGTTGTTGGCTCTCTATTTGTTGTTAATTTGTGGAAACACTATTGATAGTTGAGAGTTGAGAGATACCAAGAAGCAGTGTATGAACATATGTATATTTTCAGTTGAATGAATATAAAAGAGGAGCATTATCCTGAATGTATGGTGTTGATGCATCTATCTTAATGAGTGAATGATAGACTTTCTGTTATCTTGGAATTCTCTATTATTTCTTGTTCTTGTGTTTATGTATGCATTTACATGCCTAGATGTATAGATCTATGAAGCATTAGATAAGTTTCAATTGTTTCTCTTCTATGATCAAGTTCAAGTGTGCATAGGTTCTGCAAGGAGTGCATTGACAGAGTTTGTTTCGACTCACAAGATTAGAGGAGATAGCGTGAAATTAGATGTGCAAGGAGTGCATAGTTTCTGCAAGGTGTGCGTGACAGAGTCCATTCTGACTCAAAATATCGGGAGGAATAGATGAAATTGTCCACAGAGTGGTTGGATTTCATAGGAGAACATGTTGCAAGGCACACACAGGATGAAATTTGACTAAGTGTCGAAAGCAGTATTCAAAGGGAGAGAAGGTTCGAGGAAGAACAAGGTCAGGAGGAAGAACAACAAGAAATCATCTAAGGAAGGAGTCCTTTGAGGTTTCTCTGATTTAGCAAAGTGAGATCCATCCAAGAGGGATTTGAATCATTCAAGACCACCAGATATGGGAGGATTTTCATGAAGGTTAGTCGTGAGGTATTTCAGAGGTCAGAGTTTGGGAAACTTCGAGGTATTGAAAGGTGGGATCGCCGAAGTTGCGAACTCGCAAGGTCAATCTTAACCATTGGATGCGAGGAGACACGTGACGTCAGATTAAGGAGTCTAGAAGTTATAGGTTTGGAGGAAGTAACTGTGAAATGAGTGAATTTCCGCGAAGTCATGAAACCCAAATATAGTTGGACTGTCAGATCCAGGGAGACACATGGCAGAGACCTGTGAATTCAGAGAAAGGGGTTTCGGGAAGAAACAAAAGAGGATATTGTTGTATCGTTGGAGCCCGAACTGGAAAAAATTTGGCCCGAGGTCATAGCCCATGGTCACATAGTGGAGAAAGAGTCTAGCGTGAGACTAGTACTCGCAATCGGTGTTGCCAAGCGTCGAAGAGCGGAGTTGCAAGTAGTCCAAACTTGCATGCAACATCAAAGGGACCTATAAGTGTATAAATTAATCAGGGTCTGTTGGAGGCCCGAAGAACCAATTCGGTTCAGAGATTCTGAAGATCTAAGACAAGGAGGTCATGGAATCCCCAAGAGAGAAGGGGCGGGGGGGTGTCATCACTTGACACAGGTGAACCTTATGAATAATATATTACCGAGATCCAATTTATTTAAATCCAACTACATGGAATGTATTTACTAGGATGCGATTACCACACATATGAACTATCTTTGAAAGACACATAAACATAATTAGAAACAATTAAGTAGATCATATAATAGTTAGACACTTACTTTGCATTATTCATGATTATCTCCCTTTCTTCGTAAGTCGGAGAAAATCAACTTGTCATAAAATATTCATTTTTAGTGCAAATTATGTGGATTTCCAGAATCCATGTTGTAAAAGCATTCGATGTGTAGTCCACATGAATTGTGGAAGATATGATTGTACTAAGTGCAGAGATATGATAGTAGAAAAAGATTCGGCACAAGGTGGAAAATGTCTAAGTAAAGATCCTTTTGATGATGATTTTTTTGGAAGATGATTACATCTTAAGTAAGTACATAATCTACATGAGAGATGTCTACAACTTCAATAATAGTAATCAATTTACAGTCCTTTTCATCTAACATTCTCTATGAAGTTGATGTCCATGTCATATTCTTGAAGTTTAGAAAGGAAGTTTGTCCATCGACTTTCTATAAATTGTCATTGAAGAAATATTTTTACTGGGGGATGTGCTACATAATTTTTCCACAGAAGAATGTTGTTTTCTTTTTCTATCTAATATACATGTGTTTTATCCCCCGGGGGGCAGCTCAATTGGCAAGTGCCGTGATATAGCGTGTTATATACGATGAGGTTCCAAGTTCAAATCCCCCCGACTTACCCGTGCCTGCGGAAGGGGCATATGTATGGCACCTGGAGGTTATAGTGGTAGCGGTCGGAATCGACCCCGTGTCACGCGAGTACGAGACCGGCCCAGTTGTCGATTCCGCCAACATAAAAAAATATATATATATATATATATATATATATACATGTGTTTTTTTTTTAATTCACTTTGATATACATGAAAGTTATGAATACTACATTGCAAAGGTCGAATTGCTTTAAGGAAAAGTGCATGGGGCATATTTATGTCCTTTCCACACCTAAGTTAGTTACGAAATATTGAAATGATAAATAGAAACCATTAACTAACACATAGAAAATTGCAACATTTACTTCACACAAGTGCTAAATAGCCCCCGTGTTTTTGCAAATCTGAGCAAATCAACGTGCCATAAATTACCTGGTTATCGTGAAAATTATGTGGCTTGTCAGAATCCCAAATTTGTAACAATTGAAAATACGAAGGTGCGGAATCATGGTACTATGGAAGGATCAGTGTTATGAATTATCCACACAATGGTTGAAAATAGAATTAGAAAAAGTCTTGACTGTGTGGGCCATATACATGTGCGGAGAGCATAGGTGCGGAAAATATAGATGCATGCAATGTGGGGATATGGTGATGGAAAAATAATGTGCATGACATGAAAAATGGCTAAGTAAAAAATATTTTGACTAAGAAATTTTCAAAAAATAATGCATTGGAAGAATAATTTTATACAAGATTTTCATTGAGAATTTTGTACTAAACTAGCCATTACATGTGCTACTAGCATGAAAATGCTCCTTTCTTCTTCTAACTGTCATTCTTTTAGTAGATGTTCAATGAAATTATTGTGGTAATCCACCATGTTTCAAAATTTTCATTATCAAAATGTGTTTTCTATGTAGCGATTATTGATAGTTTGTACAATGCTTTGCATTGGATGTATATGTCGGCTTCAACCAACCATGTATTTTGTATGTGTGCACTTCATGAGGGATATTTACAGTTTCAATACCAGTTATCAATTTATAGTCTTTTTCATCTGAAAGTCTCAAGGAAGTTGATGTCCATGTCATATTGTTGAAATTTGGCAAGATACTTTGTCCATCAATGTTCTATAAATTGTAGTTGAAGTAATATTGTTATTGGAGGATGTGGTACATAAGCTATGCAAAAAAAAGTGTTGGTTTATTTTTATGACCGTTATACCTGTTCTTTTTTCAATGGACTTTGATATACATGAAATTTATGAATAATACATTACGAAGATCAAATTGCTTTAGGGAAAAGTGCATGGGGTGTATTTACTAAAATTTCCTTTCCATGCCTAAATTAGGTACAAAATACAGGGAATAATAAATAGAAACCATTAAGAAGGAAATAGAAAAGTGTGAAATTTACTTCACATTAGCACTAAATAACCTCTATTATTTTGACAAGTTTGAGCAAATCAATGTGCCATAAATCAATCGCTTATCGTGCAAATTAGGTGGCTTGCCAGAAACTTGGATACAAAACCATTGCAAATGTAAAAGTGTCGAAGTGCGGGAGTGTGGGACAATGAGTGGTATGAATTATCAGAAAAACTTTATACAAGATTTGCGTTGATAATTTTGTACTGGAGTAGCAGGAAAATGAGCTAGTATGAAAAAAATCATCCTTTCTTCTAATTGTGATGCTTCTGCAAATCTTATATAAAATTCTTGTGAAAATTTACTATAAACCAAAAATTTTATAATCAAAAGGATTTTTTTACATACTGAATTTGTATAGTTTTTCCAGTGTTTTGCATTAGTTGTATGCATCCACTTCATCTAGGCATGTCTTGTGCATGTTTGTACTTGGAATAGAAACATTCCTTGCACAAGAAACAATTTATTCCATGTTTTTGTAGAGAAAATCCCAAACGATGTTATTTCAATGCAATGAGGAAAGTTAGAAAATGTTTCCAAATATCATGATGGTCAAGTGAAATTCACAGGCAACAAGAGTGGCTCAAAGAGGTTCAAGTCATAAATTGTTAATAGCATGAGGTTTTAGGAAAGCTCTAAGAGGAAGGATGCGCTTTTGTTCGATGGACAGATTGCATTAAATGGTTTCCAACTAAACTTTCCCTTATTTCTTGATTCAAAACACCTTCATTGAACCTTAATTCTATCTTAGAGACCCATGTCTAACATTTATCGATAATATGAATGACTTTTATATCTCTCTCCATGGTTTAGTAAACCATTAAGTTTTACATTGGATTAAATATAAAGTATTTGACTTTTACAAGGTTTAGTAAATATTCATCATAGCACTCAAATCAATCATTGGTTGCAGCTTTCATTGTCTATAAAATATTTTTCTACTTCATATCTATCGGTGCATTAATAATTGTGATTTCCTAGTTTGGATCTAACGTCCTCAAAATATTAACTCTAAAAACACAAACATTCTTTGTTAATTACAATATGTGATGACATGACTATTAAACTAAGACTATTCTTAGCTTTCCTTTCTAGTGAGTGGAACATACAATAATGTACTAAAATTTGGCACCATTTAGATAGTGGGTGCATTAATTGCTTTGAAAAGCATGAAGAGTTGGACTAGTGGAATGCACTACAAATTTCCAAAAACACCATGGGTGAAAAATCTAATAAAATACTTTGTTAATTCAATTGGAGTAGCAAAATTAAATAAGTTATACAATTTGTAAAGGTTTTGTTGGCCATTTTCTTTTGTTGGCCATTTTCACCTTATTCGTTTCTCGTCGGTCATTATTTATACATTTTATTCTATATCTACCATTGATATGTACTCTATAGATTCCAAAATATATGAAAACATTGTTGTGACTTAGAATACCATAGTTCAATATATGTTAGGAACAATGTTTGCTAAATGATTGTCTCTAGTATAAGAATATAATTTCCTAGTTACAAAAGTGGAAGTTTAGTAGCATTGTTTATAGAAGATTGCATTGGTGCTTTTCTAATTTCTTCTCTTTTTCCACTAATCGACTTTGTTTTCCTCGACACAAATCCCTATATTTGACTAACATAGTGTAAGCCAAAGTACAACACTATTTTTTACATTGTTGGACTTCACATCTTAGACTCATAAATACTTTACATCCTTGCACCATGCCTCCACATCATACATCGTCTTTAGCTAATGTTGAATCCCTTTATCCTCGTGCAATACAAGATTTCACTATCTCCCTCACAAAAGAAATATGCAAATAGTTCAAGCTACCACTCTTATTTTCCAACTACACACACTTATCTCTCTACCTAAATATGGAGGCCAAATGTAGAGGGAACTTCTAAATTCATGGATCCATAGTCCAACTACTTATTTCAAATTGTGTCTCGACATGACTGAAGATTAATTTTTGTGTATTATAGAATATCATATCGATGACATGGCCTTAGCATGGTGGCAATCCCACTATAAACTTGAGGTAGGACACTCTACCAATTCCACTTTTTAGTGCATTACCACTTGGGATATCTTTTGTCAAACCATTTTGAAGGAATATTTACCTTTTGAGGTACATGCAAGATACGATTTGACAATGGTTTCAACTACACAAACTCCAAATTTAAGTGTCCAACACTATATTGATATCTTCACAAAATTTTGATTCCAATTCCACATCACTACTACAGAAAAAGGTACTCATGTTTAAATTTTGTTAGGGGATATTAATTATTCTTCACCATGAATTTTCCTTATTTTATATTCCTACACTTGACAAAGCATGTATCCTTGTTCTAGCTATGGAATGTAATATAAATCCCACCACCCCTTCACCTTATTATAATCCTCCATCTATAACACCCTCCCAAGTTGATCAGTGGTGTCACCATCACTAGATCTCTTCCCAATACTTTGTAGATGGTTTGGTATTGCAATATCAATCCCCTACTCATGTTATGTCAACCCATCAACCCCTCTCCTAGAATGTATACATATCCCAACCCCTGATTACTATTGTCTTGTGTCTCTCCTTGACCACATTCTTGCGCCACCCAATCCCTCTATGTTCCACCTCATTGACAAACCAAACACTAGACAACCACCCAACTAGATAAAACTCTTAACCTAAATACCAGCCCTCAAACTATTAAATTTTCTCCTCCTTATCTTACCTCGTCCAAACCCAACATCTTGTTTTCTCATGCATCCACATTTCCAGCTCCCTCATTTACCAAATCCATCTACGTACCCCCTCACAGACATACCTGGAAATATTCTAATGTTTATAGCATCTCCAATGCTCACCCTACACCCTTGATGCACATCCCTCCATCTATATTCCTAACACCTATTACCTAGGTAAAAAATATGGTTTCCACAACACAACCAAATCATGATCATCATCACATATTTCAGAAATCATTCCCACCTACAACTAAGCATAATAGTCCAGAAAATTTTAAATAAAAAAGGATCCTTGCAATTTGCACAATCAAATAGGATGAACTCCACTCTCATGTACTTGTAAAAATATCTCCACACATATAGGAGCCACTTGTGGTCACACTGATCTACCTCCAATATCATTGATGGGATATTTGGTTTCGACATGAATAAATCTTCAAAAATATCATTCAACATCAAGCAAGACCTCCACTCTCCTTTCAATTCCACTTGTAGTACATTTTTCAACATGGAAAGATGATCCATACAATCCTTTTCTTTTCCATAGATCCATTCCTAAAATAAGAGCAAAGAGGGGACACTTTCAACCTAAACCAGGAGGAACTAATACGGAACAAGGGTGCTCCCACTCAACTCATCCTCTAGGAAGGCACACTCCCTCTTAATAGCATGTTCCTAAAGAAATTAGTTAAGAGTTGGTTTACATTATTCCATCATTCGAGTTGTGTGCATCTTATTTTATTATTTTATGTTTGATAGTTAGTTTAAAATTGACTTATTATGAAACTATAAAGAATCCCTTTGGACAAGTGAATAAGGAAACCAATATGTCATAGTTTCTGGCATTTTTTTGGATTTTTCAACATTTGTTGTTGGTTTTCCAAATGTAAGGCACCATGTGTCATATCATGAAGGAGTGTGGACTGGGTGAAAACATAGGTAAATAGAGAGGAGGCATGATATAGGATGGAACTTAGTCACGATGCTAAGGTAGATTAGAAAAATAATCATGTTGAATGTATAGTGAAGGGAGAAATGTTAGAGGAGTTGTTGTTTTCATCCAGTTGAATCTTTCACTAATTGTTAATTACAAAATTATTTATTGCATGGGATTTGATGTATGAGCTATTGGAGGGGTGGGCTTTATAAACAAATTTGAAGTAAGAAAAATAACAACAATCTACCAAGAAGAGGGCCTCATGATAGTCATATATTGAGTGTGAAGAAACATTTGGAGAATGTAGGGAGTTGATATACCAAGGAGAAATCCTAACGATAGGTGTAAATAAGAAGAAAAGAATTGGAAAAAAAAATCACTTCTAGGAAATTTTATGATCCAATATCAATTGATACATGACAAAACACAAAAAGAACATCCATGATAGAATCCATGTAGAGAGAATGCTTATTTCCCCAAAAGGACACACATATCCATAAATTTAACTAACATAAATAGAGATCACCCAGAGTGATTAAGTTTGACAATGTCAACTCTTGTCAAGGTGATCAAGGCTAATATATGTTAGGCTAATCAAATTGTGCTATATGATCCACTAAATGTGCTTCCCTACTCATAGAATTTACATAGAATATTATTACAATGGAAATGCAAATGTCTTAACAACAATAAAAATTGTGTGTGTGTGTGTTGAGTTCTACAAAGTTGAGCTTGAGTGCAAGATCCAACTTAAATGATCGAAATATGGCACCTCTAAAGTATTTGATCTCCTTGAAAGATTTATAAATTCTAAGCTAAGATGAATCTAGCTCATATGATTTAAGTGACACATCTCATTACTTCAAGTTGAAAAACACTTCTCTCTCTATATATATATTTCTTATTAAGATATTAAGATATTGTTCACACTTTCAATAACACATAATTGAATAAATAATTTAAATTAAAAATATATAAAACATAAGTTTAACTAATCTTGTATTATGAACTAAAACAACTTTTAATACAACTTCACACTTTTCCATAACATACTCATTAACTAATCTCATTATGAACTAAAACAACTTTTAATACAACTTTACACTTTTCCATACCATCCTCATTACGTTATTGAATTTGTCATAACTAATGTTACCATCGTGCTCTATCAAACCACTCTCTTTTATCTACGGATTTGATCTCTATGTACGTTTAAAATAAAAAGTATCAGTAAAAGAAATTAATTGCAATATAAAAATTAGGTAAGTTTGTTTTATATGGTTTATTATTTTTTAATTTAATATTAATAAATTTGAAGATTGGAAAGTAATTACGTAAGTATAATGTTGGTAAGATTAGTTATCATTTTTTTAAATGTACAAATGATTGTTGTTTAAGGTTAGTTGTCATTGATGTCAACCCTTGAAGAAATCTCAGTAGCACAAAGGTTTGGGTAATGGACCCAAGTTTGTTTGATGTAAAGATGACTCATTATTTTCTTTCCATGGTTGATAATAAGTACAAATGAATGAACTCCAAAGTGCTCCCCTTATGGTGAAATCCCTCACGGGAAGACGCTTTGTGGATTGAGTTATCCTAGAAGTATGGTAAGAGAACCCATGCTTATTTGTGGAATAATGAGATGAAGGTCAGTGAATTTCTCAGTGAAACTATCCTATATGGATATTTCTTGTCATTCCATTTCCGGTGGTATGTGGAACATCACATAACTCCTCACTGTTAGAGAGTTATGGCCATGAGAAGTTGGAGAACCCAGGTTTGGGTAATGGACCCAAGTTTGTTTGATGGATAATGGTATGAGTTTTGATATATTTGCAGGTAATACTATTCTATATGGAT
>JASDQU010588691.1:23726-42002 GCA_032191745.1 Picea mariana
GTTGGGTACATGGTTGAGACAAGTAGTTAATGAGTTGGCACATACATGAGGTGTATAGTTGATGATGTTGGTACATATTGATGAGTCATAGTTGATGAGTAGTTGACACATGATTGGTACATACTTGATACATGGTTGGATGCACTTGTTTATGGTACAGGTTGATTATAGGTTATTTGGTATAGGTTGGTGCATGGTTGATGGACTTCTTTATGGTACAGGTTGATTACAGGTTGAGGTACAGGTTGATGCATGGTTGATGCATGGTTGATGCATGGTTCAGGTTTATTGGTATATGTTTACAGCGGTATATCTCACAGTGATAGTGTGACAGTGGTTCCATCATTCTACTTCTACTTCAGGGAGGTTCAGCGGGGCAAGGACAGGTGGTTGTAGCCATCTTCCGGTTGTAGCCGGAGAAAATAGGGGGTTGTAGCCAGAGAATTGGGGAGTTGGAGCTTCCCTCGGGTTGTAGCCTGAGAAACTAGGAGGTTGGAGCCTCCTTCCAGTTGCAGTTGGAAAACAAAGGAAGTTGGTGCTTCCAATGAATGTAATTCTTCAAGACATATAAGAAAAAACATCCTGTGGTTTTCTTCCTCTTTGGGTTTTCACGTAAAACACCGGTGTACTTTGTATCTGTATGATTTTTTGTTTGTTCATTGCTCATTATTGGATGATAATTCTACAATGATATAACACTTAGATTATTTGGTTAAAAAATATTATAATTTCTCTGATTCACCCCCACTCAGTAAAATTCTTATGATCTTGATAAGTAACTTAAAATTTTTAAATATTTGTGTTCTAATTTCTCTGATTCACCCCTCTCGATAAAATTCTTATGATCTTGATAAATAACTTAAAATTTTTAAATATTTGTATTCTAATTATAAAATAGTTATAAACATAAATGAAACAAATCCAATAAAACCACATACATTTTTTTTACAAAAATAACAAATAAATCCATATTATCATATTCCAAATTATATTTGTTTTCTAGTTATAAACATAAATAAAACAAATTCGATAAAATCACATACATTTTTTTTTACAAAAATAACAAAGAAATCCATATTATCATATTCCAAATGAAATTTGAAATGTCAAAAAAAAAAACGTAAACAACAAATCCATAATCATTTTATAATAAACAAGAATTGTTACAAAGCAACTTAGTCCATGCATAATCCACTATGACACCTCATGGTATCAAGCTTAGCCCTCACAAGTGAGCCAGTTAAAAGCAAGTGATCCTAGCGAATGAACGTTCGACCAGAGAAGCATAGCCTAAGCCCACGATCGATCAGAGCAACATAGCATAAGCTCACGATCGATCGGAGCATCATAGCCTAAGAGAGATGGGTCATGCTATTGAAATGATAACATTTAGTTCCTTCTACCATATCCAACCCTATGGCTTTGTCTGGTTTGCTTTATAAAATTCTCAAGATGTGTCTGGTTCTGTTATCGAAGGCTGTTATTAATGACCGAGGAGCTTTATTCAAGCTCACTAAAGTAAGAGGCTTTCCTTCTGATTCTTGGTCAAAGTTGAATCTTCAATTTATGTTCATTTCAAAAGATGTTGTGTGATATGAATCCATAAAATATGAATGCAGGAGCACTGTTTGATGGGTATCAAAAACACTATCGGCCACATCTTATGCATCCAAACATCGATGTAGAATTAATTGCAGCTGAAGAACCTCCATATGGTTTGTATTTTATCATCAAAAATCTTAGTTGGTTTCTCTCTGCTAAAAAAATATTTAGAAACAGAAAAAACATAGAAACTAAATGAATACCTCTCATTTTGGTTAAACAGAGTGCCATGGAAGAAAGCAACTAAAAGAAACCAAGCAGCATCACTATGCAGAGCAACCGTGGAAAGCCAATATTTTTGCTGCATGCTATCTCTTGCAAAATTGATACCTAAAACGGGTTCTGGGAGATCCGGTGGGAGTTCTTCAACATGCAAGTTAACCTCCCATGATTCAGTGGGATATCCATATATGCATAAATTGTCTTTGCTTGAAAACAAAGTGCATGTAATCATGATTATTATCAAATATCTCTTATTTGTAATTTTGTAATGTTAGAGTAATTTTGTAATGTTAGAGAAATCAATGACAAAATGGGCACTTAAGCTTACCATCAAAAAGGATATCTTGGCTGCAAAATGCCTGGTGCTGGTTCAACTCTTAGCTCTATTGTTTCAGTCTCTCCAGGTAATTCAACAACGCACCAGGTAATTCAACAAACATTTTCTTAGCTCTATTGTTTCAAGCTCTCCAAGTAATTCTACAACGCACCCAGGTAATTCAACATTTTCAAGGTAAAAAGAAGAAAGAGCAGGAAAGGGAATGGGAGAAAGCGCAGGAAATGGCACGTATAAAAAATGGCAGGTCGTGGCAAGAGCAACGTAGGGGTTGTGGCAAGAGTACTTGTGGACATGTTGTGTCACGTTGATACAGCTTGAGTGGGCTTAATGGTTAAGAACATGTCTTTCCTCTTAAGAGGTCTCAGGTTCAAATGCAAAGGGGGTAGGGTATGTATACCTTCGTAGACTTTACCAGTCAAATCGCTGGGCGGAGGGGGGTCCCTTGTCCCACAAACAAGGGGGTCTCACACACCAATTTGGTGTGTTGGCTTAGCCATAACCTATATGTTTCAAATTTTGAAAAATCTAATGTTGGAGATTAATGTTAACTAAGAAATCAACATTAATCTCACTGAAATCAAATTTATCTTTAATTTTCTAAATTTAAAAAAAAAAACACTGACCCTTGCCTCCAAAATTCAAACTTAGGATTAAAATTGAAATACTCTTGAAAAATGTTTTATGTTTGAAAAAACTTTAAATTAAAACGTTTTGAGTGCATTGAACTCTGTGCCAAACTAATGGAAAATAGACTAACGGATTACAATAATCCGTTAGTCTATTATCCAATAACGGACTAATAACCTCATAATATATTGCAATTCACATTATCCAATTGTGATTTTAGAAGTTGGGTTTTCATTGTGATGATGGCACAAGCTAATTAGCACTAAGAAGAGACTTCTTATCATTACTTTAAATATCATTAAAAAGTTACTAACTTTCAAAAGAGGTTGGAATAAACATGTAATTTTTTGAATAAACCATTAGAGAATAGTGAATAAAGATATAATTAAAAATATAAATATTATTAAGTTTAAAATAATAAATGTAAAATTATAAAAAAAAATAATAAATAATAAAAAAAAATTAAATTATTATAAAAAATATTATTAACTTTAACTAAAAATCAAAACGTTTATATATATATATATATATAGGGATAGGACAAGTTCCAAAATACCTTGGAATTATGAAATTTATAAAATAATTTGAATAAAAGATGGTGACGGTGGTTTTCAAATTTCGATATGTTTGACGGGTGAAAAGGATTCACATTGATAACGTGAATCATCAACATTGTTTTTGGACTTCGATGGTGTTTTTTAACTCATTGAATGATAATTTTATTTTAAATGGTTGACATTTTTCCTGACTTTTAATCGTGTTTTTTACAATAAAAGACATTTTTTTAAACGAAATAGAAACGTAAAACGTGTTTGAAAAATTAAAAATGCGAGCAAATTTCAAACCTGAATAATCCATTCATATCTTTCTATCTGCTTTTTTTTATTGTTTAAATATTTTAACTTAGAATATACGGTTTGCAGATGTCTGCAAAATGTTATCCCTTATATAACTGGGTTCAGTAGAAATCAAGAATCATTTTCATAATATATGTACATTTTTTAAGCATTGGCAAATTGATAGGATGGTGGTTTCTATTTTATTTATATAATAATAATAATTTATTTTAAGGTTATGGTCAAGTCACACATTAAATTGGTGTATGAGATCCTCTTTGTTTAGAGATTTTAGTGGTAAAGTTTACCGAGGTATACATACCCTATTTCCTCTGGACTTGAACATGTGACCTTTGAAGAGGAAACACATGTTCTTAACCATTAGGCTCATTCATTCTGTAATATAATCTATTTTTAAAGTCACAATCAAGCCAAACACTAAATTGGTGTATGAGACCCCCTTGTTTCTGGGACAAGGGACCTCCTCATCTCAATCATTTGACTAATAAAATCTAAGAAGATATACATATCCTATACCCTCTGAATTTGAACTTATAATATTTTATGAGGAAACACATATTCTTAATAATTAAGAAATAAATATATTAAATATTTACATGACAGTATTGATGATTTTTATTTTGATTAAATAGACCATGAACATATTTGTTGAAAATGCATATTAACAACAGATTTACTGAAAATCTGTTACCTCTTTTCAGCCATTGCCAACACATCGTTTATTTTACTGAAAATCGGTTGCCTCTTTTCATGCACTGCCAACGCATCGTTAATTCCTCCTCAGAGCATTGTTAAGGCTCTCAGCAAGTAGGGTTTGGACTCACATGGATGGCATTGTACACAGGAAAAAACCCTTTTCAGTGTTAATATCATGTGTAAGTAATTCAAAGGGATTTTTGGTTATTATTGTGTTTAAATTTTTTTTTTATAACAGAGTATAAGTTCAAGAATCTAATGTGAGAGATGTGTAATTTATATATATATATATATAGTTTATTTGTAAAAAAAATTCATGTTTAATATGGAGTTGATATATATATATGTGTATACAATCCATTATAGCTTATTTGTCAATGAGTAGTAAGAATGTCATCATTAAATATTATTTGTAAATGTAGGTTAATTTATTGGTAGTTTCTAAGGGAACCAATTTCCACTCATGCCAAATGCCTAGGTGAGTTTTGAGTCATTGACCTCTTTCATTACATGTGAGGAAGATGAGATCTTAGACAATTAAAAGCAACTTTAGGCCTTACTTCAAGACCATAAGGCTTTTTCATTCTAGATAGCATCTACAAGAAAGCTCATATTGCTTGTGGTTGTTATGTGTTTTCTAGTAACATTTAGTCTTAGATGAGACCAAATAATACCCTTGGTTGTAGTTTAATCTCTTGAAGAAGAAGAGTTTATTTAATTATCTTATTTATAAATTTCATTTATATTTATATAGTATAATTTATTTTACAAATCAATTTGTTAGTTTTTTTAGTAGATTTTATTTTATTTTAATAAATTAAGTATGTTTAAATCATTGTGATAAATTTAATTTAAGAGTGGAATGATGTATTGTGCTAAAGGGACTCAATGTTTGAGTGTGCAAGTGTGGTGGCTATGGTTTGGCCCTAGTTTTCCATTGTGCCTTCATTTTATCTCTAGATGAATAAATTAGCTCCCTTAATGAGCTCTACACTTTCTCCATCTTTCCCTTTTGCTTGAATCTCCTACTATGTGGCATCTTCATCAAGTTTATCCTCTCATTACATGGTGTTAGTTTCTCCTTCAACTAGACAACCCATGGGGTCTCCTCCAACACACAATTGTTCTCCAACAATACTTATTTCCCTTCAATATAGCTTTTCAAGTGCTTCCTTCAAAGATGCACTCTTAAACAGATGTGTTGTTGGATTCACCCCTCCTCATTTGATGGTCTAAGAGGTCCTTTCTCTAACCTTCCCCATATGCAAGATGCTATAGATTAGGCTAAATTCTATTGAACCGATGGAATATGGCCTTTGGCCTTGGCTATTAAACCTCTATCAGTGTGTTTCAATAGATTCAAAGCTTGAAATCAAATAGGAAGCCATTATCTATCATCATGCAAAGAAAATTTCCTTATCTAATTTGATTTAGTTAAAGACTAGGATTAAATCCTGCACTTTTTTCTAGTGAAATACTAAGCTCTACATCAACGCTTGGACTCCTTCCTTTGGTAGAAACACAAATTCACTCTCCACTACTCTAGTTTGGGTCTACCTTCCCAACCTCCCTCTTCATTTTAGGGGTGTGACTCAATGATGTTGGCAATGCTTTAGGAAAAATTTACTTCAAAAGTGAGGAGACAAAATACATATGCATTACTACTTATACATTTATTTGTGTAGACATTGACTTCAATAAAGGGTTGCAGGCAGAAAATAATATAATAGCCAAAGACTACTCATGGACTCAAAAGTTAAACTATGAACATGTCTCCTTTCACTATAAAGCATGCTATGAAATAGAATACATTATGCCTAAGTTCCCCAAGTACATGTGTCAAAGGGAATCTTTTTGCAACTCAAAGGAGGTTCTGCAAACCCTAAATCGTGCTTATCAGGTCTCTCTGCAACTCTTGGAGTGGCTAGAACATACATATTCTTGAACATTTCAATGTCTCTAAAAAATACTTTATATTGTGCAACATAAAACTCAGGAACACTTGGCCCAACCTTCCTAACATGACCAAGTCAATGGTTACTAGTATCTACTCCAATCTTAGTTCCACCTTTGGTTACATCATTAATGGTGGGCCCTACATTCTCCTTATTTGGCCTTAGCTCTAAATTGATCAAGTTTCCATTCCCATACCACATGAAATTATCCCATGTCTTAATGAGAGTGGGATAGTATTCAGTAGCATGAGTGTTATGAATTAGCAATGTTTACACCAAGGTTTTCTAGGTAATGGGAAAGCACATGAATTATGACCCACCTCATCATAGTTATAGCATCTTACTGGTCCTACTCATCCACTAGTCCAACCTCCTATATATCCTCCTCCTCAACCTCTTCCACCATATGGTTGTAGGGAAGCTCTAGGATCTACATGAAGGTTTGCATTCCTTTCTTGAATCAAACCATAAATTCACTTTCCACTGCTTTGGTTTGGGTCCATCTTCCAACCCCCCTCTTCATTTTTGGGGCTATGACTCAGTGACATTGGAAATGCTTCAAAAAAATTTAACTTCAAAAATGAGAATATGGAATACATACACACACTTGCATATACATATTTGTGTATACAAGGACTTCAATAATGGGTTTCATGTAGAAATTAATCTAATAGCCAAAGAATACTCATGGAATCAAAATATAGACTATGAACAAGCATCCTTTCTATAATAATCATGCTTTGAAATAAGACAAAATGTAGTCATGTTTCTTAAGTTCCCCAAGAGTGGAATGTCTAAGAAAGCACCAAGAAAATACACCTGGTGAGGAGGAGAAAAAGAAGAGCATAAACTCATCAACGAGTACACCTCCATAGCCAATTAGGAAACTTGTTAAGAGTATGATTTGACTATAGAAAAGAAAACCAATTCTCCAATGCAAGAAATTCCTCAATGACTAAAGGTCACTTCTCGACCAATTGAGATGGTAGTACTACCTAGAAAACAAAACCTTGTTTGCCAAATCCTCAACTAGACCAAGAAGAGGAAATATAAGTATAATAGAGGTCACAAGAAGAAGAGGTTGAACTATCTAAAGAATATCCACAAGATCAAAGAAAGTCAAAATTGAAATATCTAGTTATTGTTCTCCCTACGCCACATGCGCTCATTGGTGCGCCCTCCTTCCACCTTCCCTCACGCCATGGCCCCAGAAGGGGGCCCTGAGGCTCCCCCACCCCCTCTTCCACCCAATTTAGACGTGTTCAGGAAGTTGGTTGTTGCATGCAACAAACGACTTGCCTCTGATTTGCATCAGAAATTCGTTAAAAAACTGGACAACATCCCTTCAATCAACCTACCAGCAAAAGAAACCTGTAGATCTTCTCTAAACTTGGATGAGCGGGGGATCATTGGGAAATTCATGGGCTTATGGCCTTCTCCCAAAGACGTAGATGCATGGGTGCAGAGGAACTGGAGTCCTCTAGTAAAGGAAGGCATCAGAAGCCATCTGGTTGGCAGGGGATTCTTAGTTTTTGTTTTTGACAATCTAGAAGACAAAAATCTCATCTTCAGGAACAAACTATATTTTATGGTCCCTCAAGGTCTATACCTGAACAAATGGTCTCCATATTTCGATCCAACACAATATGTGCCCTCGGTTGTTCCAGTCTAGGTGCGCCTTCCTCATTTACCCCTGCATTGTTGGAATCTAAAGTCTCTATAATCCATTAGAAACACCCTTGAAAAATACATCGACAAAGAAAACAGAAAGGAACAATATTCCGGTGAAAGAATATGCGTGGAATTCGATCTAGAGGTGGGACTCCCGAAATCCATTCAACTAAAGGTTGCAGACTGGTCTTACATCCAAGAATTGGACTATGAACAACTTCCATTTAAATAAAGGTATTTCCATGGCTACAGTCACTTCGCCCGACATTGCAAAAAGAAAGCCGAGGAGGAGGTGGAAATCCTGAAAGGTGACCAATGGACACAGGTTCAGAAAGAAACCCCATCAAAACACAATAGTAGATCCAAAGGGAAAGGGATGTCAAAGGGATATGGAGCCCCGACTGTAGGGAATGCCCTCGGGGAAGGGAGCTTAGCCCTCCCAATCCCATAGGCTTCCAAAAAACCCTTTGAAATCCTTAGCAACCCTCCAGAAATCTCGGACCCAATGATTGAGGAAATTGAACAATAGATCCTCTCTCCCACAATAGGAAAAACCAATGTTGAGATCCATTCTTTCTCCCCAATTGGAGCCTCCTCCTCCCCTTCCTACTCAGATATAATAAAAAAGAAACCTCCATAAATCTTCGGATCTTCGAAGGATGAGTCTTTTGAGATACCCTCAAAAAGAGCAAGGAGAAAATCTCATAAATAAGCAAGAGAAGAAGAAGCGGAGAGGCAAAAAATTCAAGGAAGCCAACCTACCATTGAAATTTCCATCGAAAGGAATACCAGAACAAGGCCCCCCAAGGGAGGTCCTCCCCACTCCAGTAAATAATGTGTATAGTCTCTTGGAATTGTAGAGGCTTGGGGAATCCTTCGAAGGCCGAAGCAGTCAAATACCTTCTGAAAATCGACCCTCTCGATATTTTCTTGCTCCAAGAGACAAAATTGAAGGGGACACCCTTCTAGAAATTAACAATAAAAAATGGAAGAAAAATGCAGGGAAAGCCATCAGCGCAAAGGGATCTTCAGGTGGCCTTGCAACCTTGTGGGCGAAGGACAAATTTCATTTAGAAATCTCCTTCGAGACTCATCATTGGATATTCACTGAACTCCGACATATTCCAAGTAATATTTCTCTCTCACTCTTCAATCTTTATGTTTCTGTCAGGTACACTGAGAAGAAAGATTGTTGGCAAATGCTAGCAGATTTTTTAGATATTTTCTCTCCTTTGAACATCATTCTAGCTGGAGATCTAAACCTTGTATTCAAACAAAAATAAAAGAGAGGAGGAAACAGTAGTAGGGACCAAATTCTCCCCTTCGTTGAGGAGCTAGTCCATTAGTGGGACCTCCTTGACTTCAAGCCTTCGAAAGGACTTTACACATGGACAAACAATAGAGTTGGGTTTGACCACATCTCATCTCACTTGGATAGATTCTTAATTCAGAGCACGTTTCTACAAGAAAGGAGGATAATATCTTCCAAGATCCTTCCAAAACTGACTTCCGATCACAAACCTATCCTCTTGATTTTGTAAGAAGAAGAAAATATGGGCCCAATCCCTTTCTGGTTCATCCCTCTTTGGATAGAAAATAAGGGATTTCTTGAAACTGTCCATACAGCTTGGTCCTCTCCTATTTCAGGGTCTCCAAGCTTTGTGTGGGAGAAGAAATTAAAAGCAACAAAACATGCACTGAAATCCTGGGTTAAAAAGCCCATGAATACTCCACTTAGAAACAGACAAGAGACTGTCCAATAGTTATCAGATTTTCAATTCAAAATGGAGATCAAAGACATATTCAACTCAAATTTAGAGAAAGAACAAGCTTCCAAAAAGAAAAACTTCTCGTGCATTTCGCCATGAAGAAGAGTATTGGAGGCTTAAGTCTCGAATCTTGTGGCTAAAAGCTGGATACCGAAACACTTCATTATTTCATCGACAATTAAAAACCTGCCTCTCCCAAAACCACATTGCTGAAATAGCCTCCTCATATGGATTGATCCAGAAAGGGTTTGATCAGCTCAAGGCCGCAGCAGAAACTCACTTCAAGAGACTTTACAAGGAAGAAGGCTCTAGCTATGAAGAGGTTATCTCAGATTTCCTCTCACACATTCCCTCTCTTGTAAGCAGGAATGGAATTTCAATCATCATGAAACCATTTTTTGAAGAAGAAATCTGCAATGTCATCTAGTCCATGGATCCTGACAAAGCCCCAAGACCAGATGGTTTCACAATCCATTTTTATAGACCATGTTGGGACATAACCAAGACTGATCTGCTAAGGATGATTAAATAATTTCACCAAAGAGATAAAGTAGGAGGCAGCACTAACTCCACCTTCCTATATTTAATCCCCAAAGAAGTTAATTTGAGCTCCTTCGAAAGATCTAGGACTATCTCACTTTGCAACACTTCTTATAAAATTTTGTCCAAGCTTCTGGAAAATAGAATCAAGCCCCTGCTTGAGAACCTCATTTCCCCCATGCAAGGTGTATTTTTCAAAGGGATACATCTTCTCGACAATGTTATACAGGTCCAAGAAGCCATGCACTCCAGTCATCAATAACGAGAGCAAGGGATGCTGGCAAATGCCTTTGACAGGGTAAACATCTCCTTCCTTTACAAAGTTCTCCTCACTTTTGGGTTTTTCTCCGACTTTGTTAATTTGATGTGGTAGACCGAGAAACTATTTTCAGGCCTCGAAGGGATTAAGGCAAGGATTCCCTCTTTCCCCCTTCCTGTACATCTTGATGGTTGATACTCTAAGTAGGAAGCTCATTGTTGAAAAGAGGACTGGTTTAGTATTAGGCATTAGGCTCACGAAGGGAATTGACCCAATCAATCATGCCCTCTTTGCAGATGATTCCCTAATGCTAGGTGGAGCCTCTATAAAAATTTCAAAAAACTTCAATGAAATACTTCATAGCTTCTGCAGCATCTCCGGAGCACTCATCAATAAAAGGAAAAGTGTAGTGTATGGGTGGAAAGCAAAACATAAAAAAATTCAATGAATATCCCTTTACCTGGGGTTCCTGGGCTATGCTTCTTGGGAAAAAATAAAGTATTTAGGACTCCCCTTAACTCTAGGCTCCAACAAAGCCTCTTTGTGGGAATAAATTATAAGCAAATTCAAATCTAATCTCATCTTGGGGTGGAAAGTGGCTCACCAATGCTGGGAAACTCACCCTCATAAAATTAGTCTTCTCCTCCCTGCCAATATACCAGGCTTCCTTTCTCCTGGCTCCAAAGGCAATCATGATTCAGATCACAAAGATGATTAGAGACTTCCTCTAGCATGGAGGCAAAGGCAACCAAAATAAATACCACTTGGTCAATTGGGAAACTGTCAAATTACCCTATGTTGAAGGTGGCCTACAGGTAAGAGACCCCGAGCTTGCAAACCTATCACTGGGAGGTAAACTCATTTGGAATGTTTATTCAAACCACAGGCATCCAGTAAGAAATCTCTTAAGAAAAAAATATCTCAATGGCGCCTCTCTGAGAAACCTCCAGGAAGTTAACATCTCCAAGGGAACCCCGATATTGAACCTCTGTAGGTGCAGTCTAGAACCCTTTCAGAAGCATCTATTTTGAATCCCAGGAAATGAAAAAAAAAAACTTTGTTGTGGCAAATGGGAAATGCCCCCCTCATCGAATCATATGATCTCAAGGAGATCCACACGTGGCTCTCTCAGTGTGGCATCAATAAAATTGCAGACATATCTACATGGGACGATACAAGAAGATGGCAAAGCTAGGATCTCTCAGGCGTCCCAAATCAAATGCAAGTGCAAAAATACCTCCTCCTTGCTGTGTTGACGGACTGCGCACCTATACATCTCCTCTGAAGGGATAAATGGGGATGGGGTGAATCTGGTTTCTACTTAGTAGCCCAAGGTTATAACACTCTTCATCCCCCACAATCTTTGAATGAGACATTGACCCTTTGGAAGCAGGTCTGGGACCCCCTTAGCCTCCCTAAAGTAAATTTCTTTAGTTGGTTTTAATGCATAGGAAAAAATTAACAGGTGAAAATCTGGCAAAAAGAGGTTTCATAGGACCTCATAGATGCCCCACGTGTTGCCATGCACTTGAAACGATGGATGATTTATTTGTAGATAGTCCATTCGCTCAAGAAGTATGGAAAATCTTCCTTCAAGGCCTCAATGCAATAGCTGCGAGACAGATCATAGTGGTTGAATTATTTTCCTCGTGGAAGGCGCACTACCCTCAAGAGATTCAAAACAGTCCAACTTGGAGAAGAATTTGGCAGGCCATCCCCAAATACATTTGTTGGAAACTATGGCTGGCTAGAAACGATCAGATCTTCAATAACATGATGCCTTCCCCCTCAACGGTGGTCGCAAAAGAAAAATATTTCCTTCTCGAAACAGTGGAAAATCACTTCGCCACGAATGAAACTTCTCTTCTCCCTGAGAACATTAATGGACTGGAACCTTCACCTTCCGAGAAAAAACTCAAACCATTATTCTCCCTTCAAAAACTCCAAGTTGGCGTTTGCGAGACAAAGATCTAGTTTTTCATTATTGGTGGAGGAGGAAAGGCATAGCCTTAATCTTTTTCGATGTAGCCTCCAAGGGAAACCTAGGGAATGTAGGAGCAGGTGGAGTGGTTTAATCCTCAGACAGAACTCAAAAACATAGCTTCAGTTGGAGTCTTAGATAGAGAACAAACAATCAGGCTTAAATTCTCGGGCTACTAAAAGCTTGTCAGATAGCTCGTGAAAATGACATTAAAGAAATACAAATCTTTGGAGACTCTGAAATCCTGATTAAAATTTTAAACACGAATGATCAATTTAGCAATCGAGTAATTAACAAGGCCTTACAAAGACTGTGTCAAGTGCTAGAATACTTTTGCTCCCCTCACTTTTTCCACATCCTCCACGGATCGAACAAGGAAGCAAATGCAAAGGCGAATATGGGTTTCATAATGCCTTTAGGAGTACTCAGAAAAAACGGAGAAACCCCCTTGTGGACCCCTATCCTATAGTCTCATCTCTTCCACTCCTCACAACTATGTAGGAAAGGAAATGAAGTATTCAGATTAAACGAGAAGTTGTTCCCTTGTAATGACGGTTGATACATCCTTGGCCCAGCCAGCCCCAATTTCAAATAAAATTAACCATTTCAGTAAAAAAAATATATATATATATCTAGTAACTCTGATTCAATATTTGAACAAAGACTAGACAACAATAATCAAGACGAAGAAGATCACTCCAACACCTCATCCTATCATGAAAAGAAATAGGAACCAAACTTATTTTTAGACATTTTTTGTTTTGATATTCTTTTTATATTCACAATTTGTTTGCATTCGCTCATGTCTTTATGGTAATGAAATAAAATATGGGCACATTGAATCATTAGGACTANTAACAGTGGCAAGACTCGACTCTTCTATCAATCAAAATCTCCCAAGTATAACTTTCCAATGCAGATATTTCTCTCCTTTAGATGCTTGGCCCTATGTAGATCCAACTCGTGCACTATAGTCCATCAACTCCACAATTCCCAAGTTCATGCATGGCCCCCTTTTTTAAACTCTCAAGTTGTTCAATCTAACTATAATATTTTATAATCTGTGTGTGTAGGTTTCCACAGTTAGTCATAGTAGTTAAATTTTCTAGAAAAAAATGTGTGAGATTTTATGAAACGTCTCACATTTTGAGCGGATACTCCACCCATCATCAAGGATATAAAGTTGTAATGATAGTGAAGAGAGTCTTGGTGCTAATGATTTATAAGAGGAAAGAAGTGGTCAAAACAATTAAAAATTTTAATGCAATGTTCGTTATAATTGACCATTGGGAAAAAATATATATAATAATTAAAATTAGATATAGATAATTAAAAATAATACAAATTCAATTCAATGATAGTTATAAAAAAACATTGGGAGATAATGGGTAAATTAGAGAAATATTAAAATAATTAATGAATTAATTGGATGTAAAACTGGAAAAAAAAATTAAGGTAGAGATGAAAAGGGAAATATAAATATTTAATTCAATGATTGTTATAAATGTTGGGAGATAATGGGTGAATTAGAGAAATATTAAAATAATTAATGAAATAAGTGGATGTAAAAAATAAAAATAAATAAAAAATAAATAAAAAAAAATGAAAATAGAGATGACCAAGTAAAATTAAAATAATTGATGAGATAAAAGAGAGGATTTATAAATAAATTAATGGGATACAAGAGAGGAATTAGAAATAAAAATATCAAGAAATAAAATTAAATTAGGGGGAGGGGAATTAGAAGGAAATTATGTGATAAAAATGTAAGGGAGAATTAGTAAGGGAGTAAGTAATGAGATAATTAAAGAGATGTTTAAAAATTAAAATTATTACCTAAAATACCTAAAAGGAATAATGGAGAAAATCTTAAAATATGATTGGGGTAATAAGGTGGTAAAAATTTTGGACAGAGAGAGTTGAGAGGGCAGAAAACCACTAGTGAAAAATGTGATGAATAGTAGGTTTCCATGATTGATCCAATTTGTATCCATCTTCACGGTTAAAATTATTCGGAATTTTTTCGATTTCAAGCGCTTCACGAATGATACAATATGGGTATAAGGGGGCAAAGGAAAGAATTTTGGTTTTATCAAAGTATATGAGGTGTTTAGAATTGTGAGAGTATTCGGCGGTTGTTGACTTAGAGATGCAATTGTTGTGGGTGTCAACGATATGTTCCTTAAGGATGGATTTGAAGGATCTTCCTGTTTGGCCAATGTATGATTTTCCACATGAGTAGGGGACCTAGTAAATGCCTTGGCCAAGCATGGGATCAGATTTGTACTTGGCCATTCTCAATAATTGTTTAAGAGTTATGTCGGGTTTAAAAAGAGTTTTGATATTATTTTTGTCCAATGACTTGGAAATATGATCAATGATGCCCTAGATGTAGGGAATATATATCAATGCGAGTGGAGGGGAAGAGAAGGATGAGGGTTTTTGGATTTGGGATAGAGGGCAAAGAGGAAATATTTATTGATTTGAGCAATAGAGTAGCCATTGGCTACAAGGGATTTGGTAAGGTGGGACTTCTCCTTTGAAATATAATATATGGAGTAGAGAATCGAATGGCTTGAGTGATCAGAGTTTTGAGAACAATAGATTTTTGGGTCGGGTGGTGATGCGAATGGGAATGAAGGTATCTGTCGGTATGAGTCTTTTTCTGGTAAACTTAATGGAAGATTGTACCATTGGGTTGACACGAGATGAAAACATCAAGGAACAAAAGAGAGTTATCAGTTTGAATTTCCATGGTAAATGTTGTTAAGATGGTGAAAGAAAGATTCCAACATCAGACGACTATGGGGCCACACCACAAAGGTTTCATCCACAAATTGAAACCAATAGTTAAGCTTTAGATGAAATTTGTTTAGTGCTAGAGCTTCAAAATTCTCCATAAAAATGTTGGTAACAACTGGGGATAACAACAATCCCATGGATGTGCCTTTAGTTTATTCATAGCAAGTTCCTTCAAAGGTAAAAAGTGTTGAGGTAAGGCATATTTTGATAAGATTAAGATTTTCAGGGTCAACCAGTTTTGAAATAATATCCATAGCTTCCGAGACCTGGATTTTGGTGAATAAGGATACCACATCAAAGCTCACCATAGCATCATGTTCTTCAAGGTGTAAACTTCAATTTTTATAAATCAAGTCAGAGGAGTCCCTGATGAAGGAGGGGATTTTTCTAGTGAAAGCTCCTAGCTTATCAGCGAGAAAGCATGCTAGGGAAGAGGTGGGAGCACCTATATCACTTATTGTGGGTCTCAACAGGATGTTTTTTTAATGAATTTTAGGTTTCCCTTAGATTCTTGGGGTAAGAGGGTGGTGAGGAATGATCTGCTTTTAAATGGAAGGGTCCAAAGAAGAGGTTGTAATGGATTTAGTAACAAGGATAGTAATGAAATTAATCGGGTTTTTAGAGAGGGATTTATACGAAGAGGATGAGAGAAGATCATAAATTTTGTATTCATAGTCAATGGTATATTTTATAATACTAATATCTAATTATTATTACGAAAAAATATATAAAATAATAATAATAATAATAATTTTTCAAAATTATATATAATCATAATAATATTTATTTATATGTTAATGGAAACGAAAATTAACATAAGTGTGTGTGCACAAAGTTGGTGGATGAAAAAGTGGCAAGGGGGTCAGCAGGAACACATACGTGTTCTCAAGATGTGCACACATTTGTAATACTATAGGTTTTGCAAGGCTCTAACCTCCAGTTAGCTTGTCATGTAGGTTCATCGATAGGAACACACATGCATTCTTAAGAATGCGTGTGCATTCTTGCTATGCTGGATTTTTAAGGGACCGCGTGCATGTTTTTTGCTCATTTTCAAACTGCTTCCCAATTAGAGGGAGCAAAGGGGATGAATAGAGGAGGAGAAAAACCTGATATCTTGCCACCGTGTCCATTGCAAGAAAGGTATGGTTGATTTTTTGTCATTTCTTCTCTCGGCTTTGCAAAAAATACAAAACAATTAGTCATGGGTTATGGGTGTAAATACCAATGGAATTGAAAACTTATTAGCTATGTTCACTACACATAATTGATACTTGAATGTAAACCTCTCAACAATTCACTAATCTTGTATAGGTTTTTTCAAGTTCATTGTAAAGATAATACATATTTTTTCTTTTTTTTACACAATTATGTTAATTATTTTGTTGGGATAAAATGAAATTGTTGTTTGTAATACCTTTGTCATAAGTCCACTTATTAAATTGAATTTTTAAATTGTAGCATATATTATAAAATGGAACTTGAAGACAATGTAAACCACCAACCAGTAGAACAAGGCCAGGAAAACCCCAACCCACCACAACCACCCAACATAAACACCCAAATTGATGAGGGGTTGGCCACATTAAGAGAACTTGTAAATAAATTAAGGGGCACAAGAGAACCAAGAAAAGAGTCATTGGCCACTTCATTGGATGTCATTGTAAGGTCCATTGCAAGTTCCCAAGGGCAATTGACTTCTATTTCTAAAAATAGGGGAAGAATGTTTGAGTATTACAACACCAAATTGGATAGAAAGCAAGTTGGAGACTTGGGTATATCAAAACAACAACTGATGTATAATTTTTTTTATTCTCAATTTGGACGACAACCACCCGTGACCAAGAAATGTATCTTCATTGACTGGTGCATCTACCCACAAATTAGTGAAAAATGGATGGATAGGTTGTACATGATATTCGATAAACCTCCATGTAATAATAGGGAGGTGCCTTTATATTTTTTGGGAAAAATATGGGATGAATTTGTTTTGGGTTAGCATTTCAACTACTTCGTAGAGTATTCACAGTTCACCTTTTTTGTAGAGTATTCACAGTTCTGCTTCTTGTGACCATCATATGAAGTGTCAAGTGGCACCAACAAAAATTGATTTTGGGACCATGCAAAATGCATTGCTTAACAATAAACCATCTTTTGAAGTCAACTATGCACGGATAATAGTTGGCAGTGAACCATGGTATTGAATTTCTCAGCAACATCAACAGAAGGCTATCACCATGACATTGATCCAAGGAATCCCTCCAAAATCACACTGTACAATTATGTACATGTCAATGACTACTGCAACATCAAAAACAAAACTTAATATAGGTCGCAATCAATCCATCTCTCCATCAGCCAACATTCTCATAAGTCCAAATTACGTCTCTCTCTTAATGGTGCATGAAGGTGACTGAAGGAGATATTTATCACAACCAACCGAACTCAAAGTTGATATTCATCGATGCAGATAATTGTATTGAATAAAACTCATTGCAAGAGATTCTTCTTTGACCAAAAACAACATGTCAAGAGATATGGGAAATGATAGCAACCATACCAATAACTCGCGTTGTAGAGGCCCATGAATAGTGAGCAACATTGATGAACAAACCAACGAGAAATAAAGGCATTGGAGTGCTAGATATGTTGTTTTTCCGAGAGCAGTTGTTGTAAATCACCTTGGCTTAAATCCATTAAGAACTACTTTCCAGAGTTACTGCAATAATTATTTCTTACGCATAAAATCATATCCAATGAGTAAATAAAAAAACACACATCCTTTAACAATATTGGATTGAAATTAACAATGGTATGGCATGTTGTGCACTCTTCAATGATTCTTTTCATTATCATATCCTTATTCGTGTTATTTATAAACAAAATCTAGAATAGAATTGAACTTGCAGCATCAAAAACATTTAACCAATCAACATTTCTACAGTTTCTTTCAAAATT
>JASDQU010588691.1:80632-91746 GCA_032191745.1 Picea mariana
CAAAGGAATTTTTTTAGCAAGAGAAACTTGAGAGGAGAATTGTTTAATTCAAGTTCCAAGCTTCCATTAGGTGAATATAATACAATCATGCAGATTTGTGAGGAAGAAGTGTGTAATTCATTTGACGCTTACCTTCATGGTTGATATGTGAGTATTTGCTTGTGAATACGTATTCATTAAATTTGTATTTCCCATTATGTTTGCCTAACACATATTAGGTTAGTGAATGTACAATTCTAGATATGTTAGTTTGTGTAAATACAATAAATTCAAGACTATAAAAGAATAGAAAATGTGTAGTATGATTTCTAATTCTATCGCTTGAGCTTTTATTTCATTTATGTTTTTTTAATTCTATGAATTTGTTTACACACTCAAACATCGATTTGGGCATCTTCCTCTCATGAGCCATGTGAAAGTTGACTCTGGACATTCATCAATATCAAAGGTACTATATCTTGTTTATGAAACCACAAATTTATAATGAAGATAATGATGATGATAATTGTCCATTAAAACAAAATTTGATCTATTAAATTTTAAGAAAATTGATAAAAACTTAATTGATTTGTCTTAAAATTTTGATTTTTAATTTTTCATTATCAACTATTTTGAAATGGGGTTGTCTAACTGTTCTAAGAAATGGTTTGACATAAATCTACATGAAATAACTATTTTTTGTTGTTTAAAATCCATTTCTGAATGCAGAAATGGATTCAGCATGCTGAAAAACCACTCAAATCTGTCGATCTAACAATTTCTAACCAGATTTCATACAAAAATCCCCAAAAAATATAACTATAAAAAATATAACCGAAAAAAAATCATTTAGTAAAAGTTTAAACTACCACTTTAAAAATTAGATTTTATCAATTTCAAAATACTCTATGTCACTTAAAATATAAACAGCACCGCGACATTTTATTTTAATTTAAAAACCTCATATGATTTGCATAAACCCAAAAATAGGAAAGAATAAGTTAAATATTGGTTAAGAGGAACTTTATGAGAGAACACTATTCACATGTTAATTCCTCAAAAACATGAATATTGACATTAATTATGTGATTATTGAAAAACACTGGTCTCTTTTAAAGTGATCATTAAAATTTTGTAAGTACAACGTACTTGTTTGTTTGTTCCACTAAAAACACGTGAATACATGGGTAGCATAAAGTGATTCTTTGAGCAAAATCGTTTTGCACTTAATGGATATAAATGGGAAAGGTGGCCATAAATGTTTTGTTGACTTTGCGGCTTAACATTTCGATATTGCAAACACAATGACTCCCTTGCTGAACATATTGCAAAATTAGTGGACCAGATTCAAGAGTTTCCATTTTCACCGAATGAAGAATCCCAATCCAGGTTTCCGGGTGGAGGCCAATTATTTCAGGGGTTATATATGGCTTGGCCTCTGCCAGAAGGAATATCAAGAAATGGGTATTTCATTCCTTCGTTTAATATTGATTCGAAATTTGTTTTTTGATTCATGGGTATTTCATTCCTTCATTTTAGATTTGATTCAAATTTTGTTTTTTGAATTCGTATGGTTTTATATTTCTACTCATCTCTAAAATGGGTTATTGATGTTCACAAATCTGTCTCGCAACTATGATCAGAGCTAAATTAGGTTTTTTTGGTTTTCTAGGATCTCTCCGCAATGATGACAAAACCTGTTGATATGGACAATTCCACTACCGTCCAACATTAGCCTTGGTGATGATGAATCCCTGTGTATAGAAAACATAGATATTTCCAGTGCAAATTCAGAGCTAAAAATGGAGTTGAAGATGCTAGTGCGTCTTATAGTAAATTGAGAGCTAAAAATGGAGTTGAAGATGCTAGTGTGTCTTATAGTAAATGAGGATGACTGAAGAACTGATGTACCAGGACCACTGCTGCACTGAGGTATTGGATGAGATTTTTGGCATTCTCGTCACTCTCAATAATCGATTGTTTTCTCTGCTCCATCTCTTAAAAGTTCATCAGAGATCCCGTTGAAAGCTCATCAAAGATCTCATCTTGCTGGTTGTGACAGGTAACCTCCGTGATGTCATTGACAATAGTTTGAGATTAATTTTGTGAATAAGATGATGAGATTAATTGCCATTTTCATAGATGTATCTTTTTAATTAATTTGGTTTAATATTTGTTTATATGTTTTAAAATATTATAATTATGATATACATATATTTTTTTAATAACTTATAAATATTTAAAATCCAATATATTTATAAACAAAACATTTTATTGTTTCAATATTTTGTTTATTATGAAATTTAGATTTGAGAATTGAAATTTAATGTGTAGAATATTTGTTTATTATGAAATTTAGATTTGAGAATTGAAATTTAATGTGCAGAATAATATCATATTTTATCTTAAGAAGATTTTTTATATATTAAGTGTTAGTTTTTTTATTTATTTATTATTATTATAAATAAAGAATTTATTTTGTGAGGGAAATAATTTTATAATGCATTTTGTTGTTTTATCAAGATTTGGTTTAAAGTGAAATCTTACTTTGAAAATTGAGAAATTTAATCTACATATAGATACAACATTTTGTTATAAATTTATTGGTAAAAACAAAAACAAAAATTAACTATGTGAATCTGCAAAATAATAAGGTTTTTCATAGATTGATCCACATCTTAATATAGAGTTCCACAAATATCTAGGTGGTATTTAGGTGGGGGTAATGTTGGAGAAAACATAATATGTTTTTCTCTAACATTTCATTTATCTAATATGGTTATTTTCATTTCAAATCTCATAAATGTATTTGAAGTGTTTCTTCTTGAACTTTTGTTGTATCCAAATCCAAGTGATCATAGTCCACTACATATCAATGTGAAATCTCATATTATGATTCATTTTATCACCTTGAAATCCATATATTGATTTTATATTGGCTATTTGCTATGATGTTGTTATAATTTTGATATTTTCATGTAACTATTTCTTTAATAAAGATAAATTTGATTAAAAATGTAATATTTTATTTAACACATTTTTAAATTAATTTTTTGTTGTCTATTGAAATGTAATTTTTTTGAGAACTTTTCATAGTGGAAGTGTTGCATGAATATATACTCTTCTCACTGAAATTAGGACCCGCCCTTCAAATTTGATCACTGGTCACTAATGTGAATTTTGAGCGGCTCTCGGCGTTTTGTTCCATTTTAGGAATAGATTAGGGTAAAGCAAACGGGAGGATGTTGGCACGCTACTCATGGGAATAATATGAAGATTCTTGCGGTAGCACATCTTGACCATGTAATCGCTAGGATCATGGTTCTATTAAATAAATAAATATTAAATAAGAAAAAGCTCATACATCCATAAATTTATCGAAATATACCCTAATTCTCGAAATTAAAATATAAACCTTAGTTATTCATAAACTCTAATTAAATGTGAATAGTTATTATAGGTGGCTTGGAATCAAGATAGTGAATAACCAGAAGAGGGTGCATAATCTTGACATTTATGATTTTGGGTAAAACGTGAAGTGACAGGCATGAAAATAATTTAACCGTCATCAATTTTTGTCTTGACAAACTGGGTAAATTTGAAATTCTAGGCCTGATAGGGACCATTTCACATTATGTTTATACCGTCCATACAAAACACTAACGCTTTATTGACTAAGGACAAAATAAAAAGTATATTTCCAGAAATTTTCTAAGTGGGACTCATGTTATCAACTTACAACCAACTAATGAATGCTTTTGGCTTTCAAGATGTAGAAGGGAACAAGCCATGCAGGCCTCCCTGAGAACTCGTAAAAACTTTCTTCCCGGTGACAAAGAGAGTTCGGAATGGGAAAATATTTCCACAAATATTAATTATCATGTTTATATATATATATATATATATATATATATATATATATATATATATATTATAGAATACATTTTATAAATTTGATGTAAGGAATTTTTCTAAATTATTTATAAGTTTAGTCAGTTTTTTTCATATTAAATTAAAAATAAACTCATAATTTATAGTCGAGGAAATTTATCTGATATTTCTTCTCATTTGGAGGATGATATTTAGAACAAATGAGATTTCACATAAGTTTAAGGCTTTGTCAATATAGGATTCAAGACCATTACAATAATATACTCATTAAAAGTTTTAACACTTCACTTGTTTAGATGGAGAGGATAACATTTTTCTTCTTAATTATCTAGACCCAATTAACAAAACCTAGAGTTTCCTATTAATTAATCAAAAACATTGAAAATTGATCAAAATGATTAGTACCAATTTAAACAAACTTTGGTTTATGGGATCTCTACACTTAAATTAATTATTTGGATTAATTATGTTGTTTTTATAATCAAATAACTTCAAAATGTGATTACTACTTTTCCTATGATTTTTATATGTTAACAAGTTGAGATAGATTTTGTTTAAATGTTTTGAAAATTGAATTTAATGTCTTTGCAAGACGCACATTTTAAGAGAAACTTTTTTTATTCTCTACAGAGTTTACAAATTCTTTTGTGCCAAGGCATTTTATATCTTGTCAAAGTTTCTAACAAGTTGTTTCACTATAAAACTCATGAAAATTTGTTCTTATCTTTTCAGTATTTATTTTCTTTCTTAAACGATATATATATATATATATATATATATATATATATATATTACTCATAGAAAAAAAAGTTATTTTATTATTTTATAAAAAATGACATTTCGCAAATATGTTATAAACACATTTCTAGTGATCCCTTTATAGGGAGAGCATATAAAGTATGTCGAATAGAACCCGGTGTATCAAGAAATAGTTCAAAAAGTACTACAAAAAATTATATCAACTTCGTCGTTGTGTCTCTTTCGTCACTTAAATGAGCAAAATAAAGACACTTACAAGCCCAGTTGGGTTAATTGGACAAGACAACAGTGAATGCAAGAGTTAGAAACATCAAGCATGAGAAATAAACAAACAACTAAACTAGAAACAATAAAAGAAACTAAACTAGAGTGCATAGAGATATTAGAAACAAAAACAAACACCATTCATGCCACCAATGGATAGGTTGTATTAGTGGAAAAACACCAGAGAGAAATGGAGACTTATGGGTCCCCTGTTTCTCCAAGGGAGGGCTCTTGAACCCCCAAAGATTGAGCTCTTCTTACAAATAGCAAACTAGAAGGAAATGGTGAAGAAATCCAAAGCTCATTCACTCAAGAGGTGATGTGAATAGCTCAATGAAATGATGCTTGTATGCTCTTGATGAGGAAAGAGGATCCTCCAAGAGAATATAGGCAGCATAACAATACAAATGAATTATTGGAAATGTAGTGCACCCATGGCCTTGTTTTTTAGAAAATCTTTGAGGCATTATTCAACCAGTCTTTAATGTGAACAAGGGGCTCTTTAGGGAACCCTTAGGTCTTTGACCAGCCCCCCACTCGGATTCAGCTCGGATTTGGGTGTCAAATTGACTTGGGAGATGAACAAGAAGTGAGTGGAAGGCCGACCAAGATCATAAATGCATCGTTATGAGGTATGCACGGCTTTTGGTGTCCACAGTCGCGCATCGGGTGCATGTGCACTTTTCCGACGTTTTCGACTGGCGCACATGCGCGCGTTTCCTGCGTATTCTTGGCGCATGTTGGTTTTATAACTGGTTGTATAGTTTTGAGCCCTTTGGAAATACATTTTTGAGGTTAGGAGCATACATATAGCCGAAATATATCAATGTTTCTTCTACTGAGAGTACTTGTGTAAGAAAGAGAATTGTGGGGAGTTGCAAGAGCAACCCATTAGAGGGAGAGTGGAACCTGTAGGACCCAAACCTTTCGCAAGGTGTGAAAAATAAAACTATGTACAAACAAGGAGGGCATGCCCCATGCTCGTGTCATGTAACTCAAAAATGTGTAAGACAGTAACTGAAGCTATGTGTTGGTGTAGATGACGGCAGCGCCCTCGGGGGCGTGTTGATAATAGCAGAGGGAAATTTTGATGGTGAACAAGCTCTAAAAAGAGGCGATGACACCTATAAGAAATGTCGAGGATTCGCAAGCATTGATGGCCTAATAATTTTCAGAGGTTTTTGACAAATATAAACACAACAACAATAGTCACAAAGTAAGACCCACCGCAACATGATAAAGTGTTGAAGTCGAATGTCGTGGGGGTCAAAGACAACAGAGAGAAATGATGGTTCTCTCTATGTTGTCCGAGACTCCTCATTGTGAAGGTAATGAGAGTCAAGATACTGTCGCCTGCCTGGAAACTATGCTGAGGTCGATAGATGGGGAGACGCAACGCCAAGAAGCGAAGGGCTTCATGAAATCCACTGAATAAGATCAGGAACTGATGAGGAACATGAACGAAGTCAAGGAGTGGTGAGACTCAAGATTGCCCTTGGTTGGGGATGTATGTAAAGCGGCAGCAATCGTGAAACTAAATCTAGCATCAGGGGGATGACTAGACTGGGGTAAATTGTGCCAGAGGCGTGACAAAATGGAAAAACACAGAGATCAAAATGTGTATGGAATGTAAGATACTCAGGGTTTATGGATAATGTCAGTGAGGGTAGGAAGTGAAAAATTCCCCAACCAAGGGTGACAAGGGTTGCTTTGCTGGAAAAGGAAGGTTGCTAAAGGCGACAACCGAAAGTTATTGAAATGCGGGAAACAAAGGTTTTGTACAATTACCAAATGAATAAAGAATAAGGTGGGATAACTGTGCAGATACAGAAACAAGTGCCCCAATGCAAGATGGCTTGTCCAGTGAGGGCGTAGGTTTCTTGGAAAATGGGTGGAGGGTGAGGGCCCCATAGGTGGGTTTCTGTATTAGGGAAATGAATGGAGGATAGTCTGCAGATGGGCAAACTGATGGTGGATGAAATGGAGGGTTGATGATACTGCAGAGGTGCAGTCAAATGTGAACCGTAATGAGATTATCTGGGAGTCCATTGTGGGGAAGATAGCAAAATGAGGAGAAGGAGCATGTGGCTGATTCTCAGGAATGCAGAGACTATTGGGACTCCCAGCCCTAGGGGATGAAAATAACATGAGTTTCAAAGTGCCAGAGGAGACTATAATTGGGACAACTCATGTAGGAGAGAATGCTACCAGTTGACAGTACTGAAATGCAGTGGATGTGTGAGTACTACAAAGCTGGATGGATGGACCCTAGAGGCAAATATCAGAGTGTGTGACTGGGAGATGCAATTGATATTCATAGGGAATGATTACATGCCAGTGTCGATGATATACCTGAAGGAGTAACATTGATGCATGATGACCAAGTACTTGCACACATGAAAACTGAATACCCGACGTGAACAATATATGAAGATAGAGAACATATAACAGTTATTCAATAATTTATGAATATAATCAAGCGTACCTAGGCAGTATGTGAGAAAAATATGTCCTTCGAGGCCGAGGATGGATGGTGACCTAGGGGATGTGGTTGTGTAGGGGGCGGGATCCTGATCCCGGGGCTGAAGACAGATAAAAAAACAGACAACCGAAGCTTCTGTAATTAAGCATGGAAGTTTGGCAAAAGGGATTATATATAGTTGTAGGGCCCATAATGCCACTTTATTTGTACCTACTGTCTTAGTGAGTCGACGAGAGTTTTTAGAGGAGATTTGGAGATTCCGAAAGAGTGAGCCAGCCGATCTAGGAGTAGTGAGTACCAAGTTAGTGGTTGTATCCTCCTGCATAGTAAGTAGGATATCTTTTTTGGGCAGGGCTGTACGGATGGCCGTACAAGAGGATTTTGTGAGGGTGGGCCCCCCAGTGCACAGGCAATCGAAAGATTCATGCGCATGAGTGCGTAGCTGTAATTGGGGAAGTCACGCATGGGGGAGCCCGAATGGGCAAAACAAGCACGCATTGGGTGCGCACCTATTTGAAGCACAGTTGTGCATGCCTGCACGCCTGTGTTTCGGACAGTTGTGCATGTGTGCGGACCTGTGCAGCGAACATGCGCGTCTCTATGTGTGACAAGGGCGCATGAGTGCACCCCTGTATTGCTGATAGGCACACATGGGTGCACGACTGTGGGATGAACAAGTGCGCATATGTGCGTGTCTGTGGGGAGAACAACTACACCCTGGAGGCAAAGATGAGGGGTGTAAAAACTTATATTTTTTGAAGATTGTGGTGTTTTTATGGGTTGTGATGACTGATCGAGTACTGTATATGTGGATGCAGGTGATCAGTTGATGATGTCAGTCCACTGGATGGAGAGGGATTGGGCACGCTTGAGAGAGGCAGTGAGAGATGAGGAGCCGACCGTACGGGGTCCTTTAGCAGCCTGTGGGTTGCTAAAGTTTTTTGAGTGTTCGCTAGTGCAGGCACAAGAGTATCTGCTACATTTTCTTATTGCTATGTGGAGCCCTGATCTGCAGTGCTTCATTGTGCGAGGTGAGCATATCACATTTACTGCGATGGAGGATGTATACTTTTTGACTGGGCTCCCATTCAGGGGAACCCTGCTACTAGCTGAGCCCGTGTTACTTAGGGATGGACAGTTGGATGTCCTAGCCCAAACCTACTGCTTGGGGGAGAACTTTATGTCAGGCTCTATAGTGAGTATTGGAGCGATGGATGCCCTTGTGCATCGGTGCTTTGCATTGATGATAGTGGGGGTTTATGGCTCTCTTTCTACTCAGTGGATCCATGGTGGTCAGCTGAAGATCATGCAGAGGGCATTGAGTGGTGAGCATTTTTCTTGGGGGTTGATGCTACATGCCAAGATGGTGGGGCAGCTCAATAGGTGTCAAGCTGTGGACTCAGGGGAGTTTGCCTTTAGGTTTTTCTTAGTAGCTTGGTTTTTGGAGAGGGTGTCAATGTTACACCTGAGAGTTTTTTTGGACACACTGGGTGTGCGAGAGCTGCGACTGAGGCGATGGGAGTCAATTTTGGTTCAGCATGGGGGTGGGGAGGGTGGCCATTACTTTACGGCTGAGGCTACACGGGTGTGGCGTCAGATGCTATAGATTATCTTCCGATATCCGTATAGTGGGGTGGACTTCTCGGAGGACCCAAATATGGTGCTACCCCCTGGAGAGGTGTTCGACCAAAGAGGTATGTGAATTTATTTGTTTTGATGGCTTGATATTTAGATAGTATAGCATATATTTTATGTATGGATGGATGTTGATGATATCATGTGTTTGTTGCATGTGCAGATGTGGGACCTTGTGGGTGAGAGGTTGAGATGATCAGGGCATCGGTTCGTCAGGGGCCGGTGTGACCACCATGGGGAGAGCCACGGGTAGGAGAGAGATGACGAAGGAATGAGACTGGTGCGAGGTCAGCTGATGACGAGAGGGAGGGCATGAACGTCGTTATGAGAGGGATGACATAGAGTTTGAGGAGTTTCATCGTCGATTGGAAGCGATATTATAGGGAGTGCCTGAGGGTTTGTGGACTCGGATCCAGAACAAGGGAGTCTTTTAGCAATGTGTGGGCCTTTCGACAAAGTCACAGACCTTGATCCACAGGGTAGCTGTAGCGGGGCCGACGATGACTGGGCAGTTTCCCCCAGGGCCCGAGGGACCCTTAGCTGGTGGGGCACCTCCTCCAGAGAGAGGACCATGTGGTGGAGCTCTAAAGGCACCATGAGTGCCTCTGTATATGTATTTTTTTATTTATATAGGCCTGCAAGCCCATTTTGTATATGGTGTTGTGATGTCGATTTTGTACTTATAGGGGTGAGGTGATTCACCTGCCTATGGATGTTTGGACATGTTGTACTATTTTTTGTAAACATTGATGGCATATTGATCGATATATATATATATGGATTTACATTTTGGATCTATATGATGTTCACATGTGATGATGATTTTTAATGTGTTTTATGATGCCTAATCTATATGTTGTGATAGACTTTGTGATGATTTATGTATGTGTAATGGTATCTTGATGTGATAAATGCCAATCTAACACTAGGTTAGCCATATTATCTTCTATTTGATTAAATTGTCTTGGAATATGTGTAAATGTGATTGAATCAAAATGTCGAGATAAATGTCTAACTTGCAGGTATTTGCGAAAGAGGCAAGGATCGTGAACACGGTACACATTGTTGAGATGAAGGACCACGAGCTGGGAATCTAGTAAGATGCTAAGGTGGTGGATATGGCAGTGATTGGCCTTAGCAAGGAGGCCAATGGTAGTTGCGTACTCTGCTTGGTTATTGGTTGTTGAGCCCAAACATATGCTGCTGGAATGGAGCAGTTCATGTGAGGGGGAATAGAGGGCCCAAGCGGCCGAAGTGAGATTCTGTATCCAATGGTTAGCTTCGTCGGCATAACCAATGTGGTAGGCCGATGGAGGAGGCAAATATCAAGAACATAAATGGTAGATTAGACACAAGGCATGGAGGGAATAAAGAAGATTAAAAACTCTACAAAAATGTGTACAAAAAAGAAAAAGCCTAGTGTAGAATGGCTATGCTCAGGCATAAAATTTCTTTAAGTACAACCCATTGACAGGTTCTTTGAGAGGATGGCCTTCGGGGGAGGCTAGGATGTAGGTGCTTTTCGTGAGGCAATGTTGGATGATGTAAGGTCCATGCCATAACGATTCGAATTTTCTATGTCTGAGGGTATCGTGAGCGATATCGTAAGCAAGGACGAGGTCGCCTTCATTGAATGAGCGAAGGTTGACATGGTGATCAAAGGTGGCTTTCGATCATTTTTTGGCTGCCTCATTGTTCTATAATGAAGACCGACGGTCTTCATCCAGTGACTCTAAGTTTAACAAGCGTTGCTCCATTGGAGAAGTGTCGGGCAATATCTCAATAGAAGTGCGTAAGGTGGGGATTTCGCACTCGATGGGGAAAGTGGCCTCGACCCCATGGACAAGATGAAATGGGGTAAAACCAGTGGCAGTTTTAATTGCAATGCAATAAGCCCACAGTGTAGAAAACAACATATGATGCCAATTGGTCTTATGGTTGTTGACCGTGCACTACAACATGGTTTTGAGGACCTTGTTGACTGCCTCTACCTATCCGTTGGACTGAGGGTAGTATGGGGAGGCGAACTCATGGGAGAAGCCTAACCTAGAGGAGAGTTCAATGAAAATCTCATTCTCAAAGTGTTTTCCGTGATCGGAGACTA
>JASDQU010588691.1:102913-115169 GCA_032191745.1 Picea mariana
AAGACCCACTATGGTAGTTAGATATAATAAATATAAGAGGACTTCTTAGAAGGTTCTACTTCTAGAAGATTCCTCCTCTAGAATGTTCTTAGGTGATGGTAGCACTATATAAAGGGGTTCAAGCAATGTAATGAGACATGAAGAGAATTATTGTATTTTGGAGTGGTAGCTCAATAGGAGGATGCCCCCTCGAAGAGGCAAGTGAACATGAGAGGATCCCTTCCATAATAGGATCCATTGTATGGTGTTTCCCTACCTCAAGGGTTTGGTAATAACAAAGTGTGGTTTCTTCTATATTTCTCTTTGGATCTATTGTGTATTCAGTAATTGTGTTGATTATATCTTCATATCTGGTATTGGTTCTTAACATCCTCCTTCTGTGACATTTTGAACAGTTCCTCTCTTCGTTCCCTTGTTCAACAGCAGTCTTGGTATTTGTGCAAGAAAAGCTGCCTCATTTGTATTCATGTTGAAATGTTTTCCCCTCCAAGGCTCATGAACCATCTTAACGCATTTCCTTTTAATGTGGCTGGAAACAGTTTAAGCTTCTGCGCAGTGGTAGTGTAGTCATAGATTCTACACAAAATGTCAAATTCAAATAGAAACTCATCTGAATCTTCAGTAGATAATCCATGAAAATTTGGGAGATCCGAGAGAGGTATGTTTTTCATAGGAGCCATCCCTCGTGTGGGAACATCAAAAATAGGAAAAACCAGGGTAGAGATAGTGTTTTCATTGTTTACCTAACCCTCATTGCTCTGTGGATTCTCTTGGTAGAGCTCTTCTTCATTATCCCCTTGATTCTCCATATGTGCTCTCTCCCTCCACACAATATGAACAGCATCCCACTCTTCCTTAGTGACTATCCAACCATTGATCTGATAAACAACTTCTTCTAGGTTTTCTCGGTTCCAGGCTATACTGCCTTGATCCTCAATGTTCTCCAGTGTTGCTTGCTGATTTGTTGGTGAAAAATCTTCAGCTTCGCTTTCATCTTCAGCTTCAGCTTCAGCCCTTGATGAGAACGATGTTTTGAGAGGGGGTGTTTCTGCTGACTATGGATCACGTCCTCTTGGAGGATTGGCAGGTCGAAAAATGGATCCTGAAGAAGAATCTACTCTGGCTATAATCATCAACAATGGCCTGTCTTCCTAGTATGTTAAGATTTCTTCCTCCACGTCCTCTGGTGCCTGTAATGTTAGTATTTTGGGGGGTTCGTTCTCGTGTTTGTTGATTCATGCAAACTATTCATTCCTAAAAAAAAACTAGTGTGCTTACCAAAATTTACAATTATCTTTCCCGACAACGGTGCCAAAATGTTGGGCACTTTAATTGTCTAATTGAATGGAAAATAAAAGTGTTCAAAATAAATTGTCAACCCAGGGAAGTCTGTTATTTAAAGATAATTCTGCACAGTCTATGCTAGATTATGAGAGCATCTCTAATCTAATTGTAGTAGGGAAGTTCTTTTTAACAAATCAAAAAAACATTATCGCTAACAAAATTGTCCTGATACAACTAGAGTGCTACAAAATTAAAATCATAATTGCAATCTAAACTGATGAATCTACAAAACCCATGAATTTCCTACCTTAATCTAACTTTCTAATTTACTTTTGTAGGAAGAAATTCTATACTATTGCTGAAGGGAAATCTACTTATTGCAAGAAGCTACTTCACACTTTTAATTCTCCAAAACAAGATTTTAGCCTAATGCAGAAAAAGGATAAACAGTTCTCCAACCATGTTTAGCAACTGACTTCTAATTCTCATGAGAAAATTTTATGCACATTTACCAAGAAGGAACTAAACTACAACAACAATTGTATTCATAAATATCTAATAGTTAAACCATTTGCAATGAAAACAACTAAATCTAGAATTCGAAATAGAGGGGAATCGGTGAGGAAGGTGGGCCCTTTCCTTCTCACTTAATCCACTCAAAGAGATAGGTTACAGTCTGCTAAAGAAATTCAATCCACTTCTTCATTTAATTTCCAAAAAGATGTATGTGTACAATAATCTCTACTTTCTTCAATTCAAGGAAAAAGACTAACAACCATTTACATTACAAAAGCTTTGTTATTTAAAGTCAGAGTCGTTCAGTGTTAAAAAATAGAACAGTCTTGAGAATCCCCAATTCTCAGGTTGTTCGTTAGATATCATTAATACAAAATCTTGAATTCTCCTTCATCAACATCGTGAGCCAGCATTCTAATCAACAGGTGTTGCAGCAGTCGTATCACAACAAGACCGGTGGCGTCTATTGTAACAACTTCTGATATTAACAGGCTTTTGTCATAGCAGTTGTGTAACAACTTCCAGGATTGATGGGCATCCATTGCAGAAGTCCTGTAATAGCTTCCAGGAATTGTGCATAGCTGTGACAACAACAAGTTTCTCGAAGTGGGTTGTTCTAACACTTTGATCATTAGTTAAATTATTTCATGGGTAAAATATGTGAACGTTATCAATCAAACATGCTAAGTAAATGAAAACATAAAAGCAAGATGAATAGTTCATACCTTGGGAAAAAGGGTCTTTGTGCTCATTATAATAGTCATTTAGCTTAGGAATGAGAAGGTTGAATGATCAAAAGGTGTAGTGAAAAAGGGACATTTCAGGGTCCTAATAGGTATGAGCTTGGGGGAACCAAGTTTCTTCCACACAGTCTTGGACATGATGCATGTGGAGGCACCTTCATCAATGATGAAGTGATGAACTGTGATGTTCCAGATTTTAACTGGTATTTGGAAAGATACCAGAGTGGGGATATGGGGTCCCCCACTATCAAGATCAAAGGTGATGAGTCGTGTGTCAGCAGGGTCGACTGCCCCCAGGGCAGAAAGTAATGATTTATGTTGAGTGGGACAGGTTTGAAGGACTTCTAAGACTGATATGGCGACAAGACACTGTGCCAAGTCATCGACCAGACTGTAATTGTGGGCCACCCTAGCCTGAGGGTTTTTGACATTCATGCGCAATGGGATGCGAGTAATATGAAGGGGTGTTTCAGTATTAGGGCATGGAATCATCAAAGGTGGTCCAATTGTGATTGGGGGCACTTTCGAGGTGGTAGGAGAAGATTCAGGGGGTGTGTTGTATTGACGATTGCGCATTTGTAGAAGAACTTCTTCCTCGCTAGTGAGGAGGATAGTGTGATCTATAGAAGTTCCCAGGTTTGGATATTGTCCCATTTGTGATGGGGCAGGCTGCATCTCCTATTGGGTGTTCATCACCCCTTGGTGTGAAATGGGGTTTTGCAAAACGGTTGGGGATGGTTGTTGTACATATTGTTGTGGGGCCTGTTGAGGGGCAGGTGGTGCTGGGGGACGTGGTCTATTTTGATATTCTTTCATTCATTTAAATTCAACAATTTGAGGGCAATGGTGAGTATAATGACCATACTCACCACAAAGGGCACAAGGGAAGTTTGTCTGAAGATTGTTGTTATTCTTACCTCAGCATTTGTTATTATTGCCCCCTTGGGAGTTCTGGTTCCCTTGATTCTGGTTTCCCCTGATAGGTTGGTTATGTTGGGGGTGATTGCCTCCTAGTCCTGGATTATTGTTGTTGTGGTTTTTTCCTTTCTTTTTGGAATTATTCGACTAATGGGTCGGATTTTCCGTATTTAGTTGTTCAAAATGGTGGAATTGCTGAATGGGAGAGGGTTGAACAAAGTTAACCCCAACGTGTGGTTGTCCTTGTAGAGAAGCAGTGGTATGGGGAGGACCAGGAAATGGGAAGTACAGATTATGTTGTGACAATGATTCGTAAGGTACATAGGAAGGCGTGGTGCTTTCACTAGTGCTTAGGGTGTAAGTAGAGGTAGAGGTGTTTCTAGAACTAGGTTGAACAATCGAGCGCATCATGGGTATCGGTAGGGGTCCACTTATGGGTGGATAGGGGGAAACAAGGTATGGTTGTTGATAAGGGGGAGGGGGTTAGTAAGGATTTCTTCCATATACCAACGGATATGGAGGTGTACCATACGTAGTTGGTTGTGGGGGATATGGATTGTTGTGTGTTGTGGTGCCAATCAATCCATTCATGGAGTGAGACATCCCAGGTTTGTTCTGGCTGAATGGCATGGGTGTCGGGGCGTCAGGTAGTACTGTATATAAGTATCTTGACTGTGAATAAATGAGTTCGAACTGTTGAGCCTTGTCGATGGCTTCTTCTTCAAACTGGGGGAAGGTGGCAGCCACATCCTTGGCAAGAATTGAAACAAGTGATTTGAGAAACCAATTGAGGCATTGTTGCTTGGTGGATTTGGCTTTGCATAGACTACATCGCCGACGCCATTCATGAATGTGGTCAGCAATGTGTGTGGAAGAGGTTTGTTTAAATTTTGAGAGCCGTTCGAGACCATTGTCATGATGGATTGGTAGTTGAAAGAAGGTCAAAAATGATTTGGCGAAAGATTCAAAGGTCACATGGGACCCAGATTTTTCTTCTACATACCACTTGGTTGGTGGGCCAGTGAGTGTGCATTGAAATAACCTCAATCAGACGGAGTCGTCCATGATGTTGTTTGAAGAGCACCATAAGGGGAAGTTCATGATATGGTTTTTCGGGTCGTCTCCTGATTTTCCTTCAAACTTGGGGATGTCTGAAGGGAGTTTGGTAGGCATGGTAGGTCATGTGGGGTCATGCAATATAGGATCATTGGTGAGCTTAGTCAGATCTGGTATGTTAAGGGAAGCCAAGTATGGCATCTGGGGTGGTGGTGGAGGATTAGTTCCAGCCATGGTGTGAGTGTTTTGTGTACCCGACCCGTGAGATGGGTTAGATGGGGTTGTTGTTCCCCCTTGGGAAGAAGTCTGCCCCCTACTTCCGTTTATAGGAGAGTATGTGGATGGTTGACCTTGGGATGTGGACCCAAGTAAAGTGGAACCAAGCAAAGATGATCCCAAGATAGTATCACTCATAGGGGTGTGAGAAGGTGGGGCCGATGAGTTGGGAAGACTAGGAACTCCCCCTAGAATAGGAGGGAGATTTAGCAATCATCTGGAATGATGTGGATTCTTTGGGTCCCCTATGATGTCTAACTAGCAAAGTGGATGTGTGCAAAATGGCGATGAGAGAAATAAATGAACAAGAGTCTTTGCTATAATTTTTGGACCTTCATAATATATTTCACAATCATATGTAATCACAAGGGCATCATACATAAATCATATGATAAATAATCATACATGTGGATAGGTTGATTTTTTTCGTGTGGGAGAACAAAGAAAACAAATGCTCGTGTCCTAAAAGACGTAACGTCCCTCCTCTCAAATAGCACTGGACCTTCCAATAGCACTCGACAGTGGGGTCTAAAGCCACTGAAAGAGGAACTAGTGAAGGATGAAGTAATGAGTTATAATGAGGGGTAGAGGGTGCATATCCTGAAAGAGCTGGCGATATTTCCCAATAGCCACACAAAATTTGATCAAGCTGCAATTGCAGCCCACAATTGCCACCTAGGTAGATGTCCTAAAATTTGGTCACTAGGTACCTCTGTCAAAGTGAAAAATTTAGATTTTCGGCCTCAGAAATGGGTCACAGGCTGGATCCCGTCCAAGAGGTGGGTTCCTTAAGGGGGGACGCACAGAAAAACTGGACCTCGGCCTTCGACCCTTCATGGGTATCTCCCTGCCTTATGGTGTAGAAACATTTGACTTGGAGGATTTTAAAATTTCCCTATTTGTCAACTTCTACTGTTTGAAGATGTGAGAACTAGATAATGGGAAGTTATTTGGATGTCTATCCCCAAGATCCTACCTAGACTAAAAAAATTTTTTTGGCACCTCCTGTGGAGGAAAACTTAGTGAGTTTTTAGAAATATTTTTGATGTGGTTGTTTAAGATATTGGGGGTGTGAACCAATATCGTTGAAATTAAGTGGGAGTGGATAGTCTCATCAAGAAAAGGGTGGGGTGTTTCAGAATCCCCTTGGAGGAAACTTACTTCAACCTCCACGATTTCTAGATAAGACTATTTGAGTGATTAGTGACTTTGTGTCTGAACAAGTGAAAGTGTGCCAAATTTTGATAATTTAGGTGTCACCTTGCTCCATGTGGACTTCATGTGGTCCTTACAAGTCTTGATTACCTAAGTTACTATATGTCATTGGTACAACCTTACGGAATTTTAAAGTCCCTAGAGAAATAGCATGTGGACATGTGGGTCCTTACCAATCCTTGAACTCCCTAGTGTGATTTAATCTAAGAAAGCTTCAAAACTTTCCTAGATTGTGGACATGTGGGCATGTATGGGCCCATTACAAAACCTTTAAACTTCCCTAGTGATGTAATCTAAGAAAGTAAATTCAAAACTATCCTATCTTTGTAGCATGTGGGCATGTATGGGCCCTTACAAATTTAAGATGTGTTTGAAAAATAAACTAAGAGGAGTCCCGAGGGGGTTGTTGTCCTCTCCTAAATATTTTGTCTTTTAAGGGAGATGAAATTTTCTCTCAATCATTTTTCTGATTCTCAAGATCGCTCTATGGCACGAGAGAAGAGCATACTCAATGATCGATGTCCAATTTATGGTCCCGACGCAAGTGTTATTATATGTGATATAGAATGATTCCAACTTAACTTTAATCAAAGCAAGCCATCCATGTGGAAAAATGAAAGAAAAAAGAGGACAAATCTGGATTTTAATCCCCTAAGTGCCTATGTTTTGACTAACCCTTCATGTGGAGAGGGAATCTAAGTGTGGTGCATATTACAATTTGCATAGAATAAAGCTTAAGAAGGCTATGGGCCTTCAACAGATCAAAAAAACCCTTACAATATTTGATTTTCTGGATAGATGCGCGGGTCGCAGAGTAGACATAGGTGCATGTGGCACCAATGTACAAATAAAAAATGACATGTTGGCGCAGGTGCACAGAATTCGGTGAGAAACACAGTGAGTTTCACGCACGTGCTCGGAAGACACGCCTATGGGTCAAAAAAACCGCACACTTTCTGTTACACGGCCGAGACGAAAATTTCAGATGAAATTCTCTTAGCTCAGCTTCGAATTTCGCTTTTAGAAGGCAGGCATGGGCCGGTTCTGGTTCCTGCAAGTTAAATAAGAAAAAAGAAAGTGCTCAATCAACCCAAATGGGGAGGAAATTGATACATTTCCCCAGCGGAGTCGCCAATCTGTTGCGTCTCTTTCGTCACCTAAATGAGCAAAATAAAGACGCTTACAAGCCCAGTTGGCTTAGTTGGACAAGATAGCAGTGAATGAAAGAGTTAGAAACATCAAGCATGAGAAATAAACAAACAACTAAACTAGAAACAATAAAAGAAACTAAACTAGAGTGCATAGAGATATTAGAAACAAAAACAAACACCATTCATGCCACCAATGGATAGGTTGTATTAGTGGGAAAACACCAAAGAGAAAGGGAGACTTATGGGTCCCCTCTTCCTCCATGGGAGGGATCTTGAACCCCCAAATATTGAGCTCTTCTTACAAATAGCAAACTAGAAGGAAATGGTGAAGAAATCCAAAGCTCATTCACTCAAGAGGTGATGTGAATAGCTCAATGAAATGATGCTTGTATTCTCTTAATGAGGAAAGAGGATCCTCCAAGAGAATATAGGTAGCATAACAATACAAATGAATTCTTGGAAATGTAGTGCACCCATGGCCTCGTTTTATAGCAAATCTTTGAGGCATTATTCAACCAGTCTTTAGTGTGAATAAGGGCCTTTTTAGGGCACCCTTAGGTCTTTGACTATCCCCCCACTTGGATACAACTCAAATTTGGGTGTCAAATCGACTTGGGAGATGAACTAGAATTGGGTGGAAGGCCGACCAAGATTATAAATGTGTCGTTCTGAGGTATGTATGGCTTTTGGCGTCCACAATCGCGCATTAGGTGCATGTGCGCTTTTCCGATGTTTTCGACTGGCGCACGTGTCTACGCTTCCTGTGTATTCTTGGCACATGCTGATTTTATAACTGGTTGTATAGTTTTGAGCCCTTTGGAAATTTTTTTTTGGGCCATGGATGAACTAATAGGTGTTTGAAGATGTTGGATTCCTGTAACCATTTGTGGACGAAATTTCAATGATAACACTCGTGGATCTCCATGTTAACACGATATTGGAGAGTCCAACATTATACAGTAATTTTAATACTACAGTCAATTAGATTGTTTATTGCATCTTAGAAACTAGATAAATGGATCATGAAAGTACTCAATGAATTGTCCATCCACTCTCTAGAATGGATCAAGTCCTAACATCCAAATGCAACCTAGAATTTGAAAGGCCATCAACATCCACATTCCTTTATATGTACACATGATGAAATAAAGTGAGTTATAAGTTATCCTTGCAAATTGTATCTCCTCAAATATGGCTCTTAGAGTGTAGTTGTAAGGCATTTACTCCATTCATCCAATTAATTATCACAAGCGAGTCAACAAAATTTTAAAGAATTGAGCACTTTTTTTAATAGCAAGCATTAGAACAAGTTTTAAAGCCATAAGTTCTACAAGATTATTTGTACCCCTGCCCAATCCAACTTTAAACTTTATGAAATCACCATCTCGGAAATAAATAACTCCACCAACTTCATAAAGAGGAGGCTTCCTTTAAAATGCCCCATCAAAATATGACCAAGAACCACTTTTATTGATATGTTCAATCACAAATTACCTCAACAACTTCTCTTTTGCAGACTATGCAAAACCTTCAATAATGGACATACTTTTTGTAGCACAGTAAATGGTAGATACAATCTTATACTTTATCTATTTTACCTACATATTTTATTGATTTAGTTTTACCATTTCTTTATTCATATACAAGGAAAAAATTCAATATATAATTTCATCAAATTATATCAATTCACCCCATAGATATTATTAATTAGAGGAGGTTAAACTGCAACCCAGGGTAGTATTCAGTCTCATGTATGGGACTAAGGCTAGATACTTCTAGAAATCACATGACCTCACTGGACATAAACTCGGTGATGACCACAAGGGACACTAGGTTTCTTGCAAATACTATCAAGGTTGAAATTGTATTTTTGTCCCAGAGTATGACCTAAAACTACTTCTAATTAGCTAAGAGCTCATCTTCCTTAGGTGCAAGGAAACATGTTAATGGCCCAAGGCCTAGAGGCATATGGCAGTATTGAAAGTTGTTGAGATCAATTCCTGCTTATGAAATTTTCCTCCCCTTTTCTATTTTCCCAACTTCTTTTCTCCCTTTCTTTTCCCTCTTCTATACTTACTCGTTTTCCCCTTTTCCTTTTTTCCCTTCTACTCTCCCTTTCTTGTTCTATACTTAGTCATTTTTTCATAACGACGGGTTCCTAGGTTGGAGGACTTGTGGATCCTCATCTCCATCTACACCCTCACAATACGAGTCCGATCGACCGTCGCACTATCCTATACTTAGCCGATTTTGCAATCGTGGGTTCCCGGACTGGCGAGGTCAAACTCTCGCACCCTATGTTCTTTGATATACATTTTGCATCCAAAGGATCCACGATCTAAATTTTGACCATTGGACCCCCCACCATCTCCTAAGTATCTCATCTCTCCTTTGTTAGGTCCGACCGACTACAGTAAAACACTTAGTCATTTTTCGACCTTCCGCAGTCGCGGGTTCCTGGGTTCACAAAATCCTCAAATCCTATTTGGATCATGTTCGTCCCCACCACTTTCATGTGCCTCCCAATACACATTTAGTATTATTTAATGCTAAAAAATTATCATGCAGGTTCTGTAAAGATAATCATTAATGAGCAAAGGGCTCGAGGAGATCTCCTATTAAAACACATTAAACTGGGATTTGAGAAGGATTATATTATCCCTCTCAAGCGTTCATTTTAAACATTATCTAGAGAAAAGGAACATTTTTGTCAACTTATGGCATCAACTCGACAACAGTTTTGTGGAGATACATTGAACATTTTCGGGCATGAGGACTAGAACTTTCAGTGGTCCAGAGCATATTCTTACTACTCATCCCCTTTTGCCCAAAGGAAGTAATATGGACGTCTAAAATCGCTCGTCTAGGTTGCGTCCCAGAGGTTTTCGACTGTAAGGAGTTGGTTTCCTAGTGTGTCGAGAGATACATTCCAAACCAATGGATCATTCAATTATGGGACCATTCCCTTGTCTCTTTGTTGCCTCAAGTATTCCATAATATGTTGATACGTCCCGGACCAACGCTTACCTTCAAGGGTGAAGATTGTAAAGCATTATTAAAGAAGCATGAAAATGGACTAGACCTCTTACCTGAGTTCCTTGAGAACCCAAAGACCGTCCCCGAGGACATCACAAGATTGCAGGTTGGCGCATTTAAAAATTCTTTCTGAGAAATTTCTTGGATTTTCACGAGTGTAACAGGACAGGAAACTACAACCAACATTTCCCATAAGATTCTTTACATTTTATACTTTACGGTCAAGGAACATGCCATCTTCGATTGGGTCAAGTTGATTTTGATTGAAATCTCTTCCCAATTGTCACAATATAAGAAGGAGAAGAAATTCTTTATGTCCTCTTATTTGGTTTTCGCGATAGAACATTGTTGTTAGTTTATGAGATTATCTATGTGTAAGAAGGTAAATTGTGAATTTGACCCGGTAACCTTCTGGTATCAAACATTATGGAGGCACAAGTCTTCCCATCATTTTTATGAAGTGTTTAATGAATTTGTCTCAGTTTTTAAAGGCTTGTTGTTTGGAAAGGTGTTATAACCCTAAATTGCACCACACATGCTTACCTGGCATCAGGCCAACTCAGATCCATTCCTTGCCAAAATTATGCTGAACAAACTCTTGAAAATCCTCTTGGGTCAAGGCCCATGCGCCCTAACCCACTACTGCACGTGGGTACATGCTGGCAGGCCTACTACAACCTGCGTGTACCTAACAAAACAAAAAAATAGGAAAGTTGCCAACGGGACAAAAAGCTATGGGTCAGTTAACTGAAACTCCTGGCCATGCATGGCCGAGAGTTCATCCAAAACCATAGCTCCTTCTAGCCTATAAAATAAGGGGTAGGGGTACCATTTGGACAAGGAAAAATTATAGCAAAGAAACTCTGCCCATTTGCCGAATCCATTGTCCCAGCCCTTTATCCTTTCCTCAAGCCTAAGGAGAATTAACGCAAAGCAGTTGGAAGACAAAAGAAGAGGAGGAGCCCAGGATCAGGATCAAGGAGTGGTGGCCGGTCTCGACTTTAATTGTAAGTTGATTCATTTTGAAAATAATAAAAGAATACTTTTCCCGTCTCAATGCATGAGTTATATGTGGTTTGTGTAATTTATTCTTAATTTCTAACCCTCAAGTAGAAAAGTAGCATGCATGCGTAGTTGTTTGTTTTGATTGTAGGAGAACTTTGGAAGGAGCAGTGCAAGCAAGCGGTCAAAAGTGCAATGGAGGATCTACACCAAACATCAGTAAAAAGGTTAGTAGTTCCTTTCCATGCATGTATCGTGAAAGAGGGGTTTAAGTTTTGGGGTGGTAGATTGAAAAGTCATTTTTTTACGGTCAAAATCTGCATGCAAGTCTGACCCTAGTTTGCTAGTCCATAGGATATTTTTCCCAACAACAGAAATGGTGACCATACTGGGGAAGATACTCTTTAGGGTTTCCGGATTTAGTTGAGGTTTTTGGGTAGTTTAAAGGATTAGATTGTCTGTTTCTTTGTCTGTCTGTTTTCTGTTAGGTCGAAGCTAGTAGGGAACCTAGTTCTTTATACCAGTTTTTCCTTAACTGTTGCTTGACGGTAATTATTGGGACACACAGAGGTACACGCGACCTACAGAAGGCCTGCACGCGTGTACCCGCACCCTAATCTCTTACAGCCAGCGTGTGAATGCTAGCTGTAGAGGTTTCAGTAGCATGTAGGAGTTTAGAGAGCTTGAGAGGTAGTCCTCCTCTTTCCTGTGAGAATTATATATTCTTAGGGGGATTTCTGGATCTTATCTGAGTCTTGCTGGTTCACAGTCTTGTCTCAGTTTGTCTTGTTGAGTTTTATTTTTCCTTGCAATTATTTTTATTTTCTGTTAGAAGAAGCATCCAAACCTTCAAGAGACCCTGGTTATCAATACCAGAGGCCTCTTCCTGGTCTGGGTTGCCTGTGTTTATTTTTGTCTTAGAGTTTATACATACACGTGGCCTGTACAAGGTCAGCCCGCGGGTACATGCGTCCTGTTTCAGCTCAACACGTGTTCGCATGCGTGCTATTTCAGTGACAGTAGCGTTCTTGACAGGCTACTTTTCGGTCAAGGTGGGGC
>JASDQU010588691.1:117905-133929 GCA_032191745.1 Picea mariana
GGTCGGTCTCGACTTTGATTGTAAGTTGATTCATTTTTCAAATAATAAAAGAATACTTTTCCCGTCCCAATGCATGAGTTATCTATGGTTTGTGTAATTTATGCTTAATTTCTAACCCTCAAGTAGAAAAGTAGCATGCATGCGTAGTTGTTTGTCTTGATTGCAGGTTAACTTTAGAAGGAGCAGCGCAAGCAAGCGGTCAAAGGTGCAACGGAGGATCTACACCAAACATCAGTAACAAGGTTAGTAGTTCCTTTCTATGCATGTATCGTGAAAGAGGGGTTTAAGTTTTGGGTGGTAGGTTAAAAAGTCATTTCTTTACGGTCAAAATCTGCATGCAAGTCTGACCCTAGTTTGCTAGTCCGTAGGGTATTTTTCCCAACAACAGAGTTGGCGACCGTACTGGGGAAGATACTCTTTAGGGTTTCCAGATTTAGTTGAGGTTTTTGGGTAGTTTAAAGGATTAGATTTTCTGTTTCTTTGTCTGTCTGTTTTCTGTTAGGTCTGAGCTAGCAGGGAACTTGGTTCTTTATACCAGTTTTTCCTTGACTGTTGCTTGATGGTAATTATCGGGACACACAGAGGTACACGCGGCCTGCAAAAGGCCTGCACGCATGTACCTGCGCCCTAATCTCTTGCAGCCCACGTGTGAACGCTAGCTGTAGAGGTTTCAGTAGCGTGTAGGAGTTCAGAGAGCTTGAGAGGCAGTCCTCCTCTTCCCTGTCAGAATTATACATTCTCAGGGGGTTTTCTGGATCCTGTCTGAGTCTTGCTAGATCACAGTCTTGTCTCAGTTTGTCTTGTTGTGTTTTGTTATTCCTTGCAATTATTTTCTTTTCTGTTAGAAGAAGCATCCAAGCCTTCAAGAGACCCTGGTTATCAATACCAGAGGCCTCTTCCTGGTCTGGGATGCCTGTGTTTATTTTTATCTTAGAGTTTATACATACACGTGGCCTGTACAAGGTCAGACCGCGTGTACACGCTTCCTGTTTCAGCTCAGCACGCGTTCACACGCGTGTTGTTTTAGTGACAGAAGCGTGCTTGGCAGGTTACTTTTCGGTCAAGGTGGGGTAGTCATCCCCTCATTTGATGAGAAGTATTCCTCTTAGGTGTTTGAGTCTAGGGGTTGAACAGTCAGTAGGTTAGGTCCTCCTACCTTTAGCCTGCTTTTTCTTAGTTGATAGTTGACAAGAAAACATAAAAAGAAAAAAAATTATTTTATGGTTTTTAGGCAAGCTTAAGAGTCTTTGTTTTCTTTATTGCCATTGTGTGCCTTTACTTTGATTCTTTGCGATCTGCGCTTTAAGCCAGAATTTGTCTTTCTTGGTTTTGTGCTTGTCGGTATTTTCCCTTTGTTGCTTGATTAGCACTTAAATAAAATAAAAAAGAGAAAAAAAATCTGTTTATTTTCTTCTTTGTTTGAAGATTGTGTTTCTACATCAATAGCTAGTGAGAAGTCTTTTTGTTCATAATTTTTTTGTAGTGCATTTAGAGCGTAAGTAGCTCGTAGTCGAGCAAAATTCATTTATGTTTGTTGCATGAAATCTTAGAAAAATTGAAAATAAAAAGAAGTCTTTCTTTGTGAAAAGTTGTTGATTTTTGCATTTAGTAAAAGTCTTTTGTTTCCATCTTTTTTCATTCATTTTTTCTTTGAGTCTTTACACATCATCAGTTTCACCTTCATACCCCATGATGTAAGAAATCCCATAAAAGCAACGCTAATTTAAAAACTATTAGACTTTTTGTTTGTAGGGTTCATACACTAGTTCAGGACTAGGGCCTTGGATTAGGTTGGAGAGGAAACTCTCCAAGGCCACTCAAAACCAAACATTGGAGTCTGTGATAGGGAGTGTAGAAGTCCAGTTTCTTGAAAGTTATCGGGGACCCCCCTCTAACACAAGGGATAAACACGAGGTTGCGTGAGGAAAGGTAGCGGAGATAACCCCTCCAAAGCCGGACCAAGCGTAGTGGAGAACACATATCGAGGGCTTGTCTTGGGATTCTGTCGTTTTCATTTGCCACGGGGCTTCGTGGGTCTCGAATCCGTTCGAGGTCCTCAATTGTCTTCTAGACCATTTTCTCTCGATACCCTTGATAGGTTTTGGGCTTGATACCCTGCTCAATGTGGTCTACCCGACTTTCGACTATACCCGCCTGGTGACTGTTCACGTGCTGGAAAACTAGTTGCCAATATTTTTAGGGACATACACAGGTGACTGCGGGGGTATACCACGGTACCTAGGACAGACATCGGGCCATGCTTTGCAGAGTATACCCAGAGGGTGCTTCCGTGTTCGAGTTGCACTTGCACTGGTAAGTTGCTCTAGTGTTGGTTGTTGTAACTGTTCTTCCAACTAGTTTATTGTTTGCTTGTCTTATCTCTTAGGGGCTTCTTTTTTAGTGTGTGTTACTGTTTGAACGTGTAGAATACCTTATCATGTCTTGTATCTTCTCACACAGTGGAGGATCCCGAGCTCCACTGGTCATGAAGGCTTCTGGGCCTGCCGCCGGTTACACTGGAGCCACCCCCGCGACCATTGATGTGGAAGCTAGACCAACAAGGGTCTTTTGAAGCAACCGGGTTACAAACCATTGTGCCCGAACAAATCCTGAAGGAATCAACCGCCAATCTTGGCTTGGTTGAAACCCCAACTACAGATACTTGGCCATTGGTTATTGTACCAATTCAATTTTACGAGCGCCTGTTAGTGCCTCACACAGTTATGGAACCAAATGCTATTACTTCCTCTGGGAATTCTTCCATTCCCACCACAGTTGCTACCACAGGAGAAGCCTCTCCTAACTTGTCGTCGATGGTCCAAGCCACCATGGTCTCGGCCGCAACTACGTCGCACAGTGGACCGATCCCAGCTATCGTGGCAGCCACAATTCCCTTCACACCTAGTGCGACAGGCCCTCCGTTTTCATACGGTATGCCTAGTTCGGGTACAAGTCATGCACTCACTCACTCCACTTTACAGACTTTGGGTCTGGGGACAGGGAGCTCTAACGCTCCTCTGCAAGGTCAACTTGGGGGCATTCCTGTCCCTTTTAACGCTTTTTCTTATGCTGGAGGTCATATCTCTCCTTCATCCCCTTCGCCTGGTGGTCCGCATCAGCAGTCCATCGGGCAGCCTGCACACACGAGTTCATTTGGAGCCGGGAGTCAAGGAACACCTGCGCACACTATGTCGGTAGGTTCATCACTGTTTGTTTGGAACGAGACGTTTGGTAACAACACTTTTGCATCCACCGCTTTCCCTTCTAGGGGCACTCCCATTTTTGGACGGTCTACTCCGGCGCAGGGTACTATTCCTGCGTCGGGGGCACATATAGCATGACCTTGGAACTCAGGACAAGGATCCGTTCCCTCCTCTGGATTGCCGTTCTGGGGTAATTCTTTCCACATTGAATGGAACCCTGGACAGACTACTATGCCTCTCCCATTAGTACCGGCATGGGGTAATCCTTCCCAAAGTCCTTCAAACATGATGCATGCCCAACATCCTATGTCCTTTATGGGGAATCATCCAATGATGTCTCCATAGATGCAAAATCCTTACGCTGGTCAGGGTCATGGTTTCTACCAGAATCCGGGCCAGCAGCCAAACTTTTCCTGGCAACCTGGTGCCAGTCAAACTCCAGGACCCTTTTTCCCAGGCTATCAGCAGCAACCCAAACTACCATTCCTGGCGATGCTACACTTGCCAGATTTGACAAGGTTGTTAAATGATCCTATTTGTCACGATCCACGTTGGCCTCCTATGCCAAAAAAGTTTCCTTCGGACATTCCAAAGTTCGAGGCCAAGCCTAACGAAGATCCAGGTGATCATGTGACTACTTTCCATATTTGGTTTTCATCTAACTCATTGAAAGATGACTCCGTACAGTTGTGATTGTTTCAACGCACTCCTATCGAGAGTGCCGCAAAATGGTACATCGAGCTCGATCGCTCAAGATACTCTTCCTTTGGCGAACTGGCAATGGCTTTCCTTAACCATTTCCAGTTACCTGTGAGATACGACGCTGGTACAGAACTGCTGGCCAATTTCGAACAGACAACAGCGGACCATTTCTCTGATCATATCCGAAAGTGGAGACGCTGGAAGAGTCTAATCAAAGTACCAGTCCCACTAGCATTCCTGCTTGAGTGGTTCCTTAAGTCTCTGGTCCCATAATTATCCAAAGACGTCACGACTTTCGGGGTTTTCTCCGAAGAAAATGCCATCATGAGGGCTCAACAGTTTGAGCTCATCTATTCTCAGTCTGGTTTATTATACAACATCATGCCGGATGCACCACGATCGATACTGGATAAAACTAGACAGAGAGTTGCACCACATGCCAATGGTATCGTGGATTCAGCACAAACCAAGACCGTTGAGCAATTGACAAAGCAATTGCAACAATTATCTATCCAACACTCAGTGACCAGCCAGACTACTGCTTTGGCTTCTCCTCCTACCCAAACATTGAAATTACACTCAGTGCAGACAACAAACCCAAAGGCCACCCAGCATCCTGAAGGGAAGAAAAAAAAATGAAAGAAGGATAAGGGGGATAAAAAACCCATTGATAATGCTGGCGAGGGCACCACGGAAAAATGAAAGGCGAGGTATCTATGCAAATTGTGTGTGGAAGACCACCCGACCCATCTCTGTCCTCGACTTGCAGAGGCCCAAAAGTTTGTCACACAGCAACAGCAAGCCGTGTTGACTAATCCCTTTCAGCATGGGAAAAATTTAACTCAAGCCTCTACAAGTGCCGGAGGGGGCAGTCAAGATACCTGCCCTCCTCCAAACAACCCCTCATCCATGAACGTATATATGGTTAGGGGTGATGCTTTCATCACGACTCGAGCCCACGACTATAGTAAACCAAGCACTTCTGAGAAGGGCAAAGAAGCTGAGCTCCCATCTCTTCCTCTACAGATTGAGAAGACGTTGGGCGAAACAATGACACGCATTTTGAAGGGTGCATTTAAGAAAGCTTCTCACAACCCAAACGCAAGGGCCACCCAGAATTACTCTATGGTGTAGGATTTATCACAAACCCCTCATGCGATGTCTGCTTTGGAAGTCCTTCAAAGCTGCCCTGCTCAGAGGAAAGCCTTGTTAATTGCTTTAGGCTCTACTGAGACTTGTAACTCAGGTACCATCATGTTAGATACAACCGACTTAAAACCTTGTCTGCCTTACCACATCGCGTTTCAGATAGTAGTGGCTCACCCCACGAAAATTTTTACATGGAATATCTTCCACACGGTGGTTGACGAGGGCGCCTCAACATGCGTTATGTCGTTAGCATGTTGGAAGGCCATTGGCCAACCCGCTTTGTCTCCATCACCTACTCTCCTCATTGCGTTCGACGATCGTTCTTTCCAACCGCATGGCATCGTTCCTTCTTTTCCTGTGCAGTTAGGAGGGAAGACCATGTGCGTCGAAGTAGAGTTAGTCGATGCTCCCCTCGACTATAACCTCTTGTTAGGTCGAAGTTGGACTTATGCTATGCAAGCTGTGGTTGCTACAGTTTTCCAAGTCTTGTTGTTTCCACACGAGGGTCGGATAGTGACCATTGATCAATTGTCTTTCTCTAGACCTAACCCAGCCTTGGGGGCATCCACGGTTCCCATGATTGATAATCCTCAACATGGTGTCATTAATGTAGGAGTTGGTTTGTGCCCGTCCCTAATGGGTACCTTCGATTACCCACCTCCTCCTGACGATGTCAAGTTTATATCTAATCACCATAAGGTTGAGATTTTTCAAGTTTCGTCATTCCACACGACTTATTTTGAGGATCCTTGGATTCTTCCTTTCCCATCAGCCATGATGGATGAGACAGAGCACCCTGGCATGTCCATGCCCTTGTTGGCCACTGAAGTAGCGTACTCTTTAGTCCAGTAAACTTCAGCTAACCCTGATCTGACTCTCGCACAAGAGTTGGATCCACTTCTAGAGCCTATCTGGGCTCAGGGTTCTCTTGCCAACGTCGATTCATTATACTTAGTCTTGCCTTTTGAAGAAGCAGTAATCAAAGCAATGACTAGTCTAGACAAACCTTGGGATGATCATCATCACAGATCATATTTCTTCCCAAATTTAAGCCGAATCGAAGTAGGATAATTCACCGTGACTATGACTGGAGATAGGTCTTGTCATACTAATCCCTTAGCTACACACAAGATCTATGCTAAGGGTAATATGGCAACTATGGCTGAAATGATACCTATGAATATCTCCAGAACCCCTGGCATCATAGACAATGTTTTCGTCGGAGCATATAGCTCCCCCAAGGAGATGCCAGGCATCGACCCGCAAAGAGTCTATCATGAGCTAACTTTGTTGTTTTTCAAGCTCGCTTTGAAATCCGAAAGCAACATCTGGCGAGACTGCATTTATGCTTTTCGATCTCGTCAAGATTAAATGAGAAAAGTAACCATTATGGAGTCTTCTTTAAGCCCTTTTCAGACTCCTTAAAGATGAGAAGATTGTCGAGTGACCTTGTTTCTTCACACTCGTTAAATTGGTCCAAAAGAATGTTCCTTAAACGGGTCTTCTTTTAAGCCCTTTTCAGACCCTTTAAACATGAAAATATTGCCGAGCGATCTTGTGGCCTTTCACGCTCATTAAACTGAAATTTGAAGTCACGTCTGTCCGGCGGTAGTTTACCCCTTTTTCGGTCTGGATGGTCAACTGTACGAACAAAGGTATACTCTATCGAATTCTTATTCTTTAGAAGAGTACTCTCAGGTATAATTTTATTCCTTTTTCGGGCCTGAGGGACTAAATTTACGAAAAAGACACCCCCACGGAGTCCATAGTTAAGCTCTTTTCAGACTCCCTAAAATTGAAAAGATCATCGAGTGACCTTATTCTTTCACACTCGTTAAATTGGTAGAGAAGAATATTCTCGACGAACTCCATAGTTAAGCTTTTTTCAGACTCCTTAAAAGTGAAAAAATAGCCGAGTGATCTTGTCCTTGTCACACTCGTTAAAATGGTTTTGAATTGACGTCTAATCAGTGCTAGTTTATCCCTTTTTCGAACCGACTAGACTATTGTCGAAAAAGGTACTCCCATGGAGTCTCCTTTTATGCTCTTTCAGACTCTCTAAATATGAAAAACCACCGAGCTTACCTTCTCTGGGCTCGTTAGACTTACATCGAAGGACGTTACCATTGTGTGTTCTATCAACCGCATTTGCATACCTTATTCATCAGCCTTGTGACAGTTTTCTTCTGCGTCTTAACACCTTTGGCCGCCGGAGGATTTTTCCCGAGTATTTTCCCAGAACATCAGTCTTGTCCTTGTTCCTTGAGCTTGTATGTTTGCAGTACTCATTCCTCCATTGTAACGTAATATTTCTTTATTCTTTTTCAAAAAATAATCAAAAAGAACAAAAAAATCAAATATACCCCAAAAAGAGGATGGGAAAGGTATTTTCTTTATTGGCAGCATAATGAGTCACTCTTGGATAAAGCACATCTGTTCGTTTGATTATCAGACTATGGGATGTAGTACGACCTTAGGAATATTTTCTTGCTATATAGAGTTGTGTCCTCCACCATTTGGTTACTCTTCCAAACATATGGAGAGTTTGTGTTGCCTCCTGCTTCGTAGACTTATGATTAACATATATGCTACCTGAGTCTTATCACTTGTCGTGTTGTTGTCCAAGGGAAGTTTGTCACTAAGCCTGAGTCGGCCCCTCTACAATATGTCACTTGTCCGCATACCTGGCCATCCTGAAAGTCCAATCAAGTCTTTGTTTGAAATCACTGAAGCCTTCAGTCCGATCATCAAGATTATCAAGTCCACAACCGACGATCCGTTGAAGACCTCTGGGTAGTGCAGTCGTACACTCATATTACACTCCTACCCGAGTTTTAGAAGATTTTGAATTTGTTGCTCGAGCTCTGAAGTACAGCCATTAGGCCACATCAGCTTCTGAAAGATGGGTACTCTATATGTATATCTTTCTAATTTCGAGATGTAGCTCCACTGTGTATTATTCGTGGCTACTCACTATAGTTATTTGACATGGATCTACAGTGTATTTGATTGGTAGCCATGGTTCTATTTTATCCCGAGCATGGGTATGCCCGCCTCGGTGAGACATTTTTTATTTTGCAAACGGCACCTCCTGGTTCCTGATCCTTGGGCTCACGCATTCAGCACATTAGTAAAGATTGGTAAAATATTGGTAATGTATTTCGACCATCAGATGCTCTTCTGACCTCACACATTAGGGGGCATCTGTTATAACCCTAAATTGCACCATACATGCTTACCTGGCATCAGGCCAACTCATATCCCTTCATTGCCAAAACATCTGCTGAACAAACTCTTTGAAAATCCTCTTGTATCATGGCCCACGCGCCCTAACCCATTACTTCAAGCGTGTGAACGATGGCTGGCTCACTACAGCCCGCGTGTACCTAACAAAGCACGAAAAGAGGAAAATTATAGCGAAGAAACTCTGCCCATTTGTCGAATCCATTGTCCCAACCCTTTAGCCTTTCCTCAAGCCTAAGGAGAATTAATGCAAAGCAGTTGGAGGACAAAAGAAGAGGAGGAGCCCAGGATCAGGATCAAGGAGCGATGGTCGGTCTCGACTTTGATTGTAAGTTGATTCATTTTTCAAATAATAAAAGAATAATTTTCCTGTCCCAATGCATGAGTTATCTATGGTTTGTGTAATTTATGCTTAATTTCTAACACTCAAGTAGAAAAGTAGCATGCATGCGTAGTTGTTTGTCTTGATTGCAGGTTAACTTTGGAAGGAGCAGCGCAAGCAAGCGGTCAAAAGCGCAACGGAGGATCTACACCAAACATCAGTAACAAGGTTAGTAGTTCCTTTCTATGCATGTATCGTGAAAGAGGGGTTTAAGTTTTGGGTGGTAGGTTAAAAAGTCATTTCTTTACGGTCAAAATCTGCATGCAAGTCTGACCCTAGTTTGCTAGTCCATAGGGTGTTTTTCCCAACAACAATGTGTATAACTCAATCTTAAGTAACTTTTAAAGTATTATGGGAATTAATATGTGACTATACACACTCATAAATTTCAATAACTATACACACTCATACATGTCATTAATTGCATAAAATAAAATACATTGTCAATAAACTATTGAAATAATGATATATATTACATTTTAAATGTAATTACACGGAGTACATGGTATATAAACCAATGCTATTTTGTAACTACCCTAAGATGTTTGATAGGTTTCTGCAAGCTCTTTTCTTGAGATGAAGAAAAATATGCAAAGCCTTTCTTTGTTTTTGTATAGGCTTCCGATTGTTCTAAAGTTGTAGTAGGCACATGTTGTAATTGTTTCTCTAGATCTTTAATTTTCTTTGCACAATTTTGCAATATCTTGCAATCTTGTTTTCTCTTCTACTTGCTTTTTCAACATTTCTACATTCTTCTTATACTTCCGATCATTTTCCTTTTGATTCTTTTCAAGTTGTTCATTTTTTGTTTTCAGTTGGGATCGAATGTTAGCCAATTGACCCCTAAGTTTTTGTACTTCATTCTCAAGCTATTGTTCCCTCAATTATTGCTTCTCTGATGCAACAAACAAAATTGGCATCGCAGTAATTATTGTTGTACTCTGTAATTTCTGTTGTAAATAAACAATTAGGGATTTCAACTTTTGTATCTCTGCGTCACATCTCAAATGGTGTTCCTTTTGGTCCTACAAGACTTCATTATTGACATATTTAATATTTTCATCTCTATCAGCTATCGCCATCTTTAATGATTCCACCATTAGTGATGTGGCATAGATATCAGCTACAACACTACTTAATGCTTTAGATTCTTGAGGCATCTTCTCTTCTTTTCTCTATACTTTTTAAAGACATTTGAAGGAATTTGTTTTTCTGGATTGCCCTGGCTTATATCTTTACCCTTACCCATACCTTGAATTTTACCTTTATCCAGATCTTTACCACCTTCTTTACTCTGACTTTCTATTTCCTTTTCAAGTTTTGTAATGTTCTCTTTTGTTGCACTACCCTTACTTTTACCTTTTCCCTTACCCATACCCTGACTTTTATCTTTATCCTTACCATTTCCACCTTCTTTAGTAAACATTTTTATTTCCTTTTTAAGTTCTCTAATCTTCCCATTTGTGTTGAGAATTTCCATCTTTCTCTTATTCAACTTATTACCTTGGTTACTATTTTCTTTCTTCAAACTAATCACTTTGTTCTTATATTCTTCAATCTCTGAATTATGCTTCTCACATAGCTCTATCACTCTTTTTTTTCAAATTCAATCTTAAAATTTACAATCGTTTCATCTTTATCCTTCAATCTGTTTTTTAATTCACCCACCTCCAGATTACTTGCAATTTGCAATGGAGGTATATTCAAAACTTATGGTTTTCTTTTCAATTCTTCTTGAAGATTTGAAATAGTTATTTTATATGTATCCAATGACATTTCAATAATTTCCTTGTCATCATCAATCTCCCTCTTACATGCCTATGTAATGTCGGATACCTTACTTTTTAATCCATCAATAACACGATATTTGCCCTGTATTTTTCTGATTGATTCTTATATTTGCTTTGCAATTTTTTTGTAGTTTTGTAATGTTCTTCAAGAATTCAATATTATTGATTTGATTTAGTTCTCACTTTTCCTTCTAGATGTATATAAAGGAATAATCCTCCATTGCAAAAAGTATGTAATGCATAATTCTATCCAATTCCCAGAAAACAAATCTATTATCAAAAACATATGTTTGACTGTTCACATTTGAACTTGAAGAGGTAGAATCAACACCCAAAACAGGGACATTATACTCAAGTAATGCCATTTTAGGAGGAGTTCTATACATTATAGTTTCTAACGTAACACAAATATCATCATTGCATGTTTCCTTATAATGGTCCATACCTCCATGCTCCTCAACTTCATTCATAGCTTCATGTAGTTATATTAAATTTCTAACAACATTAACTTCATCTTGGGAAACTGTATCAGAATTGATTTCCACACCATCAATTGCAATCTATTAAGGTACTTCCTCAATGGGTTTCTTTGTTTTTCATCTCCTAATGTAGGTTTTAAGAGGGATTGTTTATTCACCGGGTCGATATAAATCAATAAATCTTTTTTTACTTTCTTCAAGGGAATAATGTAATTTTTTACCCAATAGATGAGGGACATCTACGACCCTGTTGTTACACATTATTATCATCACCCCTATGAACGTTAATGATGTACACCTATCCTTTGTCTTTAGAAGGATCAATGGCCTGTATCCCTGAAGAAGACTGAAAACGCATTTTCCGTGAAAGATGAAAATTATATTTTCCTTTGTAAAGAACTTATAAAAAGTGATCATCACACCTTGCTCAATGTTAAGGGTGCAACGATCTAGGATCGTCACAGTTTGCACCACAATAGCATGTGATGTCGTCGCAGTTTTCTTAGTGTTAAGGGTGTGACGATTTTTCATACAAAGGAAAAAGAGAAGCTTCTCGATGCTTCTAGAATAGAAACTTTGAGGGTGAGGTGGCCTCCGATCAGTTTGGATATGAGTCATATCCATGTTCTCATGGGATCATCCTAACCTCCTCACCCTATCCTTTTCAACTTATAAAAGGAGGGGAGTTCTCATGGGGAAAGTTAGCTTGGAAAGGGTTAATAGTTTTTTGGTAGCTTGGTTAGCTTGGATAATAGCTTGACAATTCTCAACTGAAGGGACTATGTTGGATTTGAGGTTTACTTTGCCAAGATAGATTTTTGGTATCAGAATATGTGGAGCAGAAGTGTGTAGGAAGCAAGGAACTATTGGAAGGAATCTGACAACATCAAGGCATCTAGTTGTATCTTTCTTCCACATTATTTAATACAAATATACTTTTTCTTTCCTATATGAACGTTATTTGTCCATATTGTATGATTCCTTGATCATGTACATAGTTTCATATTGAATAGACTTTGTTATTCTTGTCTTTGTTGGCTCGGGTTTCTTTGCAGATACTTCTCCATAAGCCTTATGACATAGCAGGGATCACATTGGCGAGGTCAGGTCTCCAACATTTAAAAGGTATTTTTTGGATCCTCTTCTTATTTGATATCTGAAATCTAAGGAAAGTTTAGTGTATTGTTTGTTTTTTTCTATTTTCAACGTGAAACTAGGGAGATCTGTTTGTGTCTGCACTTATCAATTTGTCCAGTAACAAAATTGGCAAACATACTGGGGAACATAATGTTTTCCTAGTTTTTCTTTCTTTCTTGATTTGATTGTCTGGGTTTTTTTTTTCTGAGTCACTGGGAGATCCATATTGACTCTCTGAATGTTTAATTTCATTGGAAAACCTTCATTCTTTTTATTTTTTTTTCATTTTTCCTGTGATCGTCACACCCTGCTTTGAGAGATAGTGCGACGATATGGGATCGACGCATTCTGCCTTGAGAGACAGTGAGACATCGTGGCATTGTGGCCTTCTGTGACCTGCGACGATTTATAATCGATGCACTGTGTTAGTCCTACAACCTACAATGATTGTGTAAAAATTTAGCTTTTGGTGGTTTTCCTTTCCCAGATCTGTGATAAGTGTTTGGGGTTATTTGTTGGGTATGATTGCAGTCTTCTTGACATCGTATTTGCATCTTCTTTTATCCTTCTTTGCTTTGTTTTATATTGTGTGCTTTTGAAATATTTGATCTCTTTCTTTGAGTGTCTTTCAGTTACAAAGCATTGTTTTTTCTTTAGAATTGTTTAGTGAAAAAACATTTTGTTTTCTGAATAGTTCATTTTAAAAAGAAAATTTTTAGATTGGGGGCATCTTTGCATTTGAAGTAGCGAAATTGCATGATTTTTGTTCTTTGGATCATCTCTTGAATAACTTGAAATTGATGAGTTTAATAAAATGTTGGGACATTATGCATCTAGGAATAATAAACATTTTCTCCTCCTCGTAATGTAGCTTTCATCGAAGTGAAAAATTTGCATTCTCATTTCTTTGCATTGTTTAGATTTGGTCAAAACATCATTTAGTTCATGCCATTTTCCTCTTGAGTAAACAACAGCCTTAAAATAAAGTTCCTATAAAAATTGATTAGACATTTTTATATTTTCTGGTAGTAAACCTACATTAGCTTAGGTTGTAGGGCTTTGGAATAGGTGTGAAAGATAACTTTCCAAAGCTATCAAACAAACATAGAATCTTGTTCTAGAGAGAGGTAAATCCACTTATTACATTTTTTCATGGGAAGCCCTTCCCACACAAGGGTCAATCATGAGGTTGCATTCAGACTAGCAGAGTGACTAACCCTACTTTGTTGGTCTTGGTGTAGTGGTTGCACGTATTATTGGGGGTCACTTGAGAAAACAACCCTGTGTGGGCATTCTCAAGTCGATTTCGAGCTCAGTTACCCTGCCCTTGCGCATGTATCGGATTGTCGACTATTTCCCCAGGCATCATTGTTGTATTTGGTAAACTTAGTGGCCTTTCTCTTTAGGGTAATACACAAGGTGACGATGAAGGGGAAGTCTTCACTATACCTAGAATCGACGTTGGACAAAATCACTCGGGCACCTTGGAGGGTAAATCCGCATTTATTGTGTGGAATCTTGAACCAAGGCATAAGTCCGTTAAGTAGGTCATCATCGTAACTTTTCCACCCTCTCTATCTCATCCCCTTCTTACATTTTTCTCACGGCGTTGGATTTCATCACCAACTAGTGCATTCATTGTGAGAAGGTTTTGCTTGTTTCCTTTCTTCCTATATTTTTAGCGTGTGTTGATATTTTCCCTAGAAGACTCTAGGTTGGATCTATGTTTAATGGCATCAGTTTCCAAAATGACCAATGAAGAAGCCCCTGCTCTAGGGGAACCTTTTGTTTTTCCTTCTTACAAAAACGTTGGTCCTCCTTACATCGCTACTTTGAGCCTTCCAGTACTCACAATTGGATTGTATGTATGGTTGTTTTTCACTCCAGTAATCACGAATGCAACAAGTGCTTCGGTTGTAAGCACTTTACCCCAATATCATCAACCTCATGTTGATCGTTCTCCTTCTTCACCAGTAATATCTTCTTCACCTTCTTCACTTGCAAGGTATTCTTCTATTTCATCTTCTTTGCTGAGCAAAAGCTCTGAAGCTATTAACCCGATGGATAAGAAGAAGAAGAAAAGAAAGATTAAGAAAAAGAAAAATAAACAAGGGTTCAAACCTCCAACCACTACTAGACATGTTGGAAAACAACCAATTCCTGATAATCATGTTGGGAGTGTTGATGATGCCAAGAACACCCAAACAACCTGTAATCCCAAGTACCCTTGCAGGATTTGTAAAGGTAGCCATATTCTTAAGGATTTCCTTGGTCTATCCAAGGTTATAGAAGCATGGTCTACACATCTTCGCTACCCCATGTCGTCAACTTCTAACCAACATGTTGACGACCTCCTGTAAACTATTCAAGATACCGTTGGGAAGAAGAAACGTAGAGTCACTTTTCCTTGTTGGTTATGTGGAGGGAATCATCAAACTCACATTTTCCCTCATATGGACAAAGCCTCAAAATTACTAGAAGACATGACTATTTCCCAGCCTCAACTTTTGGCTACGTACCGCATCCTTACTCTCAACCCATCTATAGTTGATGGAATGATCAATCTGGTCCCTTTGTCGATCAGTCTGGTTGAACATGTAGTCAATTTGGTCACGTGCTTAGTTGAACTAGTTGATAAAGTGGTCGATCTGATCCCATCCTCGATCAATCCCGCTCTCTCGTTAGAGAGTGCAACCCAACTGGTCGATCTATTTCCATCCATTGACCCCTTTATCCCCTCGGAGAATGAAACGCAAGTGGTCGATTTGATACCATCATCGGTCGATCCTACTCTCTCGCTAGAGAGTAAAGTTGATATTGCTCATGTTTTTCTTGTTGATACAGACACTACCGTGCTGGGGGAAATTCCTCCTTATCCTATGGAACCTCCTCCAAGTAATGAGGTCATCCTTTTTTATTGGGGTCTGCTAACTGGACCTTGTTTTCCCTCCCAAATTCCTTTCAAGATTATAGTACAGGTTTGTGGTCGGGATGTTCCTCAGATGCTAATAGACGAAGGTCCGTCTATTAGTATTTTTTCCTCTATTGCTTGGAAATCTTTGGGTTGTCCTCAACTTCTGTCAATTACACATAATCTGTTAGTTTTAATAGAATAACCAGTCAACCTTTGGGGACCCTTCCTTAGTTTCCCGTAACTTTTGGAGGGAAAATTGTCTTTACTGACATTATGGTAGTCCAAGACCCCTTAGATTTCGATTTACTGCTTGGGCGAGATTATGTCTATGCCGTGAAAGCTATCATGTCCACTTGTTTTCGTGTGATATCTTTCCCTCACAATGGAAGAATTGTGACTATTGACCAACTTTCATTCATTGGCCTTGACTTGATAAAATCCTTAAACGATTCTTATATGTAGACGGTATCGCCCTCGCCACAGGTCAATTATGTGGCATTGTCTCCCATGCCTTCAACTACCGATGAAAATGAGCCTCTCAGTGTAAGTTCAGTCTCTTATGACTTAGATCCAGTAGTTCACATGGTGATCTCTTCGATAGGGATTTTAGAGCCTGGTCTCCTTTGTTGGAAATATGGCTACAGCAAAGATGACATAGATAAAGGTTGTCATTGATGGCAATCGATTGTTTATGAAGAACAAATGCTGAAACACGCTGCAACACAAATGTGAACTGCCGCAACACAAATGCGAACTGCTGCAACACAAATGCAAACACAGACGCTGAAAAACAGTGCTGAAACAGCGCTAGAACACAGAAGCTAACGCAGATGGTTAAGGTTGTCATTGATGGCTATAACAGAAGAATGACGCAGATGATCAAGATTGTTTATACGAACACAGATGCTGCAACACCAAAGTGAACACAGATGCTGCAACACAAAAGTGAAACATGCTGAAACGTAGATGCTGAAACACGACTGTTGGAACATGAATGCTGGAACACGAATGTTGAAACACGACTG
>JASDQU010588692.1:46513-71740 GCA_032191745.1 Picea mariana
ATAGAGAGCCTATTGTTGAATGGAACACTCTTTGTTTATAACTAGTTGGAGAAAATTATCATAAAGACAAGTATCTCATTGTTGTCCATGAATATGAAAATTTTATTGCATTTACTTTAGTATGTTTATTTGTTTTCTTATTGATTTTTTATGTGATAAATGCATGTTGGCCATGACTCATTGTACAAGTAGAATGTTGTAATTCATGTTGATGTGAAATCATGGTCATTTTAGATGGATTTGCATTCATTATTAGGTTTCTTAAATTGAATTATTTTATTTTTATCTATTATAATTCCTTCTACCTTTGAATGCATCAATAGGGAAATCAGGTTGATTTCAAAGTGCCCCATCTCCGAAACAATAATCTAAATGAGGATTGGGTACATTACAAGTGCACTGAAGGAAAACAATGTATGTAATGAAGAAAACAACTATATTATTTCAAAAATTATACTTATAAAGACATGAATTCCAAGTACTTGTTAGATCAACTATCGCTAGACTTAATGTTGCAGACAATGTGCAAACCATTGTAAGAGATTTTATACTATAAATAAAAGTGACTGAAATTTCTATGGCTATGATTTTTTTTTAAGTATTTATATGTTAATGTTTATAATGTTTTCTTTTGTTATTAAAAATGTTTGATATTTTGTAAAGTTAAGTTTTTGTGTTTTTTTGGCCTTTAATGATTTAATCTAAATAAAAAGTAAATAATGAGAATTTTGAAGTGTTGGTTTCAATAGGATGAAAGTATTGAAATCCAATAAGTATTATCTTATACATTTGTTATTTTGAGTGATTGGTGAATGAGTTATTCTCTATTGTTAGAATATACATCTATGAAAAACAATTATCAAGAAAACACGTAGTAATCTATGATTTGATATTTATGTTTTTCATAATCTAATTTTACTTGATACTAACACTTTTGGAATCTAGTTCTACAATTTGAAAATCCAATTTTTCATTTCATAATCTAAGTGTGTACTTTTGTAATCCACTTTTTGTTCCTTCGGACCCAATTTTACATATTGGAAACACTAATTTTGACCTCTACCAAGGGGCTTAGATTGAAAATCAATATTAACGAAATGGGTATTATAATATTTCTAGTAAAAAACATATAACCATAATCAAGAACAATCATTATGTGGGATTTCAAAATTGATGGATTTTTTTGTGCTTCAAAGAATTTGGGAAGCATGGAAAAATGTTGTTGTTGTGTAATATGGAAGCATGGAAAAATGTTGTTGTTGTGTAATATGCCTAAATATAATGATAATTAACTTTTGTAATTAAATCAATGGACATGTCCCCCATGTGAAAGGTTATGACCTATATAGTCTTTGGTATATAAATAGTTGTTCAACTATCAATATAAATCATGAAATGAATTATAAAATATGATTATTTTTATATTGGTTGCCCTCAACTGGTATTAAAGCTAATATCTTCAAAAATTTGTGGATTAAAAAAAGTGCACTTCCCACCATTGTTCCATATTGTTGAGTCGTACCCCACACCTTATTTTTTTTTAACTCTATATTGTTGTATGACATTCCAGTAGTCAGTGCCTTGTCCATTAGAGTCATCATATGCTTTAATAACATCTGTCATTCCTTATAGTCGTCATACTATCTGTATAGAACCACTTTTCAAGATAGCCAACATACATGGGGTATGGATAGTACGTCCATCAACCATACAAATTAAGTCATTCACTTAAATAGTATGAGCAACCACCAAGCAAACTAAGATCATTCTTATGAAATTCAGAATCTGTATAGAACCACTTTTCAAGATAGCCAACATACATGGGGTATGGATAGTACGTCCATCAACCATACAAATTAAGTCATTCACTTAAATAGTATGAGCAACCACCAAGCAAACTAAGATCATTCTTATGAAATTCAGAAACGAGGGGGTCTTTTTTTCTCGTGGAAATAAAATATCTCTCCATGAGGTGGAAATATAATTTAAGGAAGACCTTGAGTACTAGAGAGCCCCTCAATTCAAAAGTAACTAATGTAATGAAAAGTTTGAAATCTCAATTTGACTCTAAATTTCAAGGTTTCAACTCAAATTACAAGTTTCGCAAGGAGGAGCTTGAAGCATTAAGAAATGAAATGAAGGGAATAAGTATTCCAATATGCCACACATCATTTTCATGGCCACACTAATCATTCAATTCCAATTCATTCAATGGTATTGTACACGAAGTAAAAATAAATTTACCTAATTTTGACCGTGAGGATAATTGAAAAGGAAGAAGATGGATTAATAAAATTGAAAATTATTTATATTTTTATCACATACATTATGAGGAAGAGAAAATAAATATTGCATCGATGCACTTAGATAAATTGTCTTGTGATTAGTTCTTAAGGTGGAATTCCATATATCAAGGACTAGTAAGAGATTGGGATACATTCAAAAATAATTTTTCCAAGCATTTTTAGGATATAGAGGAGGATGAATTTTTCACCAAACTCACCCAATTGCAACAATCATGCTCAATGAGGGAATATTTTAATGATCTGTATGTACTATCCACCCGTGTCACAGACCTATCCGATAAATTTCTACTACATATTGCCATATCAGGGTTGAAAATGAATATACATGATAAACTCAAATTACTAGACATGAAGGATATCAAGCAAGCATGAAAAAAATAGAAACTCATTCAAGAAAAACTCATGTCTTATCATGAAACCCCTTACTCATAGTATGAAAATCAAGTTCAAAATATAACCCTCCTCACCTTCACAATTAGATAAAACAAAGGATAAGATTCAATGTTTTATATGCAATGCACTCAATTGGATTCCACAGTATAAATTCGAGGAAAAAATGTTCTTCATATGTGAAAAGAATAATAACACTGACAACAATAAGGAAGAGGAAGCTAAGGACACATATTATTTCGAAAAAGGCATTGGAAATGAGGAATATAACAAATAGAAGTCCACACCAATACTTTATTTCACTGCAATGACGAGTATTACTCAAACCCAAACTCAGAAACTCCTTGACTACATTAAGGATACTAAACTAAAACTACTTATAGATAGTGGTGGTTCACACAATTTTATAGATATAACAATAGAAAGAAAACAAAATCTATTTGTCTACCCTACCTCCAATTTCGAAATAGGAATTTTGGGGGACATAACTACTTCTTCTAATGGAAAATGGAATAAGGTAGAATTGAATATCAATGTCTTCCAATTAATATATCCAATGTATTCCATGGAAATTCGGGGGGTATACATTGTCTTAAGAGACAAACGGTTGGCCTCTATTAGAACAATAGGGTTGGATATAAAAAAAAAAAAGGGAAAAAATACAAATTCCATGGAATCAACAACCTATCTTCCCAAATAGTTTCATCCAACAAAATGACAAAAAAAAATTTGAAGGGATCCCAAGACTATATTTTACATTATTATTCAATGGAAAAAGTGTATGATGAAACAAAATATCCTAAATGTCTTAATAATATGATTATAAATATAATACCATCTTTCAAGACTTATCTCATGGCCTTCCTCTAGTGCAATCAAGATATCATATCATAGAGCTCATTCCTAGATCAATTCCAGTTAGGGGGATGTTTTACAAGAAATCTCATCAGCATAAAACAAAAATTGAGTTCCTTGTTCAGGAATTATTAGACTATTGTATAACAAACCAAATAAAGAGCATGTATTCATTTCCATTCATAATAGTAAGGAATAAGGATGGCTCCTATAGAATTTGTATTGGTTATCATGCATTAAATAATATTACCATCGAAGATAAGTTTCCCATATAGCCATTTGTGGATGAATTATTGGATGAACTCCACCAAGCTAAGTATTTCTCAAAACATAATCTGAAATATGATTATAATCAAATAAGAATACAAGAGGAGGACATTCCAAAAATTGTTTCCTATACACATGAGGGCCTATATGAATTTTTTGTTATGCCTTTTAGATTATCAAATGCCCTAACTATCTTTCAGGTAGTAATGAATAATGTATTTTATATAGACTTGAAAATTTTTGTACTTGTGATATTTGATGATATACTTGTTTATAACAAAAATTGGAGTTTGCACCTTAACCGTGTAGAGACAATGTCGAGACTATTAGAGAAAAATAAGTTATATGCAAACAAATTAAAATGCAGTTTTTGAAGAATAGACATAGAAATTTTGGGGCACATAGTATAAACGTAAGGATTTAAGGTGGACACAAAGAAGATTGAGGCAATTACTAAGTGTACGGCTTCAAAAAGTATCACATCTTTATGAGGGTTCTTGGGTCTTATAAGATATTACAAAAGATTCATAAAAAAAATAGGTAGAGAATGTTGCTCCACAAATGACACTATTGAAAAAGGAATCATTTCGATGGAATGATGTGATTGAAGCTTGTTTTAAGAAGATGAATAATTTAATGTTATAACCCCCATTTTTGTCTACCCAATATTTCACCAAACCCTTTGTTATCAAATTGGATGCTTCAGGAACATGAGTAGGAGCTATGCTTATGCAACAAAACCACCCCATTACTTCTGAAAGTTGGAAATTAAATCCTATTGAGCAAGAAAAATCTACTTATGATAAGGAAATTTTGGCAATCATTCATGCCTTGGAAAAATGGAAAAAACATCCATTTGGTGTCAAATTCTTGGTCAAAACGAACACAATATCTTGGAATATTTCTTAAACATAGCTTATGATTCATCGATATCTTATCAAGAAAATAAGAAGTGAAGGAAAACCAAGTTGTCGATATCTTATCAAGAAAATAAGAAGGGGATGTTAAACTATGCTCAATTTCAATAGTCACTCCTAAATCGATTTCTAAAGTTTAAGTCAAATATGTGAAAAATACAGAGATAAAATAGATAATTGAGGAACTCAATAGAGACATTGAGTCATGCTCAAATTTACATGGGAGAATGACATACTCTGGCATAAGGGAAGAATGTATTTTCCCAACACTTCCAAATTCAAAATTCAAATCTTAAAAGAGAATCATGACTCCCTGTTTGTAGGTCAAGTTGGATTTTTCAAAACAATACTCCAATAACCAACAATCCTTCTTCTAGAAAGGAATGAATACTAACATTCATAAATATGTGGCAGAGTGTGATAGATATGTGCAATAGAAGTTTGAAACAGTCGCACCTCTAGGTCTCCTTCACCCCCTTCATATTCTAGATCAGAAATGGACTGAGGTTCCTATGGACTTTATTACTTGTTTCCCTACCTCATAAGGGAAGTATAACATATTTGTGATTGTATATTGATTAACCAAATATGCCCAATTGATTGGAATTTATTCAAAATATAAGGCTAGTCAAATCATCGATGGCTATGTGAAACATATTTATAGACTCCATGGTTTTCCCAATGTCATCATTAGTGATAAGGACCCCAAATTTAGTAGCAATTTTTGGAAATAATTGTTCATGTACGAACAACATTAACCATGAGCACTTCATACCATCCCTGGACTAAAGGAAAAATTGAAGTGTTAAACAAATTCCTTGAGGGATACCTCAAGAATTTTGTATATAACCCTCAATCATAGTGGCATAGTTGGATACATATTTCTGAATTGGTGGTAAAACACCACATATCACACTTCTGCAAAAATGACTCCATTTGAAGCCTTATATGGATATCCTTTACCGTCAATAAAAGAGTATGGTGTCTCCAATTTCAAGGATCTTATTGTAAAAAACTACTTAGCCACTTCTAATGAAATCCTTCATATCTTAAAAAACATCTTGAGAAATCAAGGAACAAAATTACGAAACAAGTTTATTTGAAAACAATTAACCATGAATTTGAAGTAGGAGCCTGGGTGTTTGTTCAACTTCAACCGTACTAGTAAAATTCACTCAAAAAGTATAAAAATCATAAACTTGCGCCAAATTTTTATGGCCCTTACCAAATCTGAAGGGGATTTGGCCAAGTGGCTTATGCGCTAGAAATACAAAACAAAGGGAACTTAGATGATGTCTTGCATGTTTCATGTTTGAAGTAAAAGTTGGGTCCAACAACTCTTATAGAGACAAAACTACTCCTTTTGGAAGAAGAAGGGAGACTGATACTAAAGTTTGAAGGGATATTAAAATTTAGAACCAAAATCCTTCATTCAAGAAGTATCGATGAGTACCTTATCAAGTGGAAGAATCTATTGGAAGAAAATCCACTTAGAAAAATGAAGACTTAATATCAAGTCATTCATCCTTACCCATGCTTCAAGTTCTAAACATTCCAAGCGGGGATGACTTGTAATATGCCTAAATATGATAATAACTAACTATTGTAATTAAATAAATAGACATCTCACCCGCCCGCATGAAAGGTTGCAAACTATTTAATCCATGGTATATAAATAGTTTTCCATTTATAAATGTAAATCATGAAATGAATTATAAAATATGATTATTCTTACATCAATTACAAGTAGTTATCAGAAGTTGCTAAAAGTATTAGAAAATGTGTAAACCATTGTAAATATTCTTACATCAATTACAAGTAGTTATCAAATGTTGCTAAAAGTATTAGAAAATGTGTAAACCATTGTAAAAAGTTCATTGTAAATATTCTTACATCAATTACAAGTAGTTATCAGATGTTGCTAAAAGTATTAGAAGATGTGTAAACCATTGTAAAACGTTTTATATGGTAAATAATTGTGATTGAAATTTCTACGACTCTCAAAAATGTTTTATAAAATTTATGTGTTAATGTATATAACATTTTCTATTCTTATTAAAAATGTTTGATATTTTGTATAGTAAAGTTTTTATGTTGTTTGATCTTTAATGATTTAATCTAAATAAAAAATAAATAATTAGATTTTTAAAGTGTTTATTTTTATAGGTTGAGAGTTTTGAAATAAAATAATTATTATTTTATGAATTTGTTTTTTTGGGTGAGTGGTGAATGAGTTATGCTCTATTGTTAGAATATATATTTATGACAAATAATTATCAATAAAACAAGTAGTCTATGATTTAATATTAATATTTTTCATCTAATTTTGTATGATATTCACACTTTTCGAATCCAGTTTTATATTTTCAAAATCCATTTCTACATTTTCATAATCTAAGATTGTACTTTTGAAATCTCGTTTTAATACTTTCGGGCTCAATTTTGCACTTTGGAAACACCAATTTTGACCTCTAACAATGAGCTTAGAGTAAAATAAGACCAAATTTAACAAAATGGGAATTATAATATTTCTAATGAAAAATATATAACTATAATCAAGAGCCACTTTTCCATAGTGATGTCTTAATCATTATGTGGGATTTCAAAATTCATTTGTTTTTCATGCTTCAAAGAATCTGGGAATCTTGGAAAAATGTTGTTGTTGCTATTATTTGGTAGTGGAATGGCTTCGGGGGAGGTTTTGCCTTAACTTTTTATTCAATTTAAGACATAGGGGGGCATTAATTTTCTATAATGTCTAGATTCTTTTCCAAAAGACTCGCCAAAAACGAGATATTTTGTTGTAAATATGTTTGGAATGATGAGACCAAATTTGGAAGACTTGGCATGATCTTCCATAGGACTTTGGATTGATTCATTTACCTCGTTTAAAAATTCAAGAAATTTACAAAAAATCTAGAGGAGGATATATATATATCAAAATACATGAAAAAACATCTCAGTCCATTATTGGGGGAAACCAAGTAATTCATAAAAGATTCTAATGACTTTGTAAAGATCATAAATGATGAGAAGATGGAACCAAATGATATCCTCATTAGTTTTAATGGTGTTTCATTATTCATGGAAATTCCTTTAGATAAACCAATACAATTCATGAAAGATGTAATTGATCTAGAGATAGTTAGGTTGGAAAGGGTATACCTTCACTCCACATTCTTTAGATTTCAAGGGGATTTATATGAAAAAATAGGTGGTGTATCTATGGGGTCCTCTCTCTCGTCCACCTCTTCCAAGATATTTATGGAGCATTTGAAAAGAGATCTCTTGATTCATACCCACTCGAACCAACAAGATAGAAAATATATGTAGACCACACAAGTGTGAAGTCACCTCATGGAAAAAAAAACATGGGAAGTTTTTTTAGTGTCTTAACTATTAATGTAATGAAATTAAGTGTATCATGGAGGTAGAGGACAATGGAAGCATTTGCTTCCTCAATGTGATGATTACTATGAAACATAATGAAACTCTCAACAATCAATCTTTTAGGAAGAAAAACCACATAGAGAATTATCCTCATGTTGACTCTCACTACTACCCCTATCAAGATATTGGGGTCCTTAACATGCTCACTATAGGGGTGGTGAGAATTTCAGTCAAGAAGCATCTTAAGAAAGAACACAAACATTTAACCAAGGACTTTAAGAGCACATATACAAGAATAATAACATCAAAAGAGTTATTAAAAGAGTTGGTATGGGTTATCAATCTCATAGCAACCAACAAATGATAAAGAAATCTTACCTTCCTTTGCATCAAGGTGTTATGGATAGAATTGAGAATATATTAAAGAAAAAATAGGTCTCAGCCTCATCCAAGCCTCTTGAAACCATTAAGAAAAAGATGAGCTTAGTAAAATACGTTATCAGTGATCGTCGACGCAAGGGTGTATATAAGGTTGCATGTTCCCATGGAAATTGCTATATCAAGGAAGAATGGTGCTTGTCTCACGTGAGGATTAAAGAGCATATAACATACATTTCAAATGAGCATGCACATACTTCAACCTTAATGAAACATTCCCTTAGAACCAAGCATATTGTGTGCCTAGAAGATACCAAAATCCTTGCAAAGGAAAACAAATATTACAAACACTAGTTTAGAGACACCTTGGAAATAATAAAGCACCCAAACAACTTGAATAGGGATAGAGATTTTGAAGTAAGAGAGATTCGAATCCCCTTAATCAATCAACAAAGGGAACCAATTGATCAGGTTTCCAACTACATTACATCACTGAAGCCGACATCATTCTTGATTAATAAACTTGCATTTAATGATAATTAATAGATCAATCTCACAACTCTACAATTTCACTCATTGTCCTATAAATGAACACTAATTTGCGTTCAAAACGTTGACACTTAAAATGTCCATTGCGGAATATCTAAAAATTGTTCTCTCAAATAATACCCACTATAAAAATCTTAGGAATGAGATTTCTATAAGTTCAATTTATATACTCAAGAAGCGATTTAGGGGATTGGTTGTGGACATTGGATAAATCTATTATGATTTATAAACTCCAAGGAGTCCCTTTATCTTCTATGAAAAGTTGAATAATAAATAGGGCCTTGGTGAAACAAAAGTAAACTGGATAAATTTACTTGGTATTGTGTAAGCATATAGACTCTTTTTTTAAATGTGGGTCAAGTATTGCTTTCTAAATAACATTTTTCCCATTCAACATTCATAGGTAATGCATGTCTTTATTGTGAATAAATTAAAACTAATTAACATTTAATTTAGGATTGTAATTATGTTGATGAGTGTTAAAAATTTGTCACACATAAATGGAGATAAATTTATGAAAAATGATTATGTTAAGTGATGAACATCGATTTGAAAGCATTTCTCTTAAATGATGAATATCCATTGGAAAACAACTCACGTAGACTCTCTTGGTCTTAGGTGATGAAGATTTCATTTGAATTCATGGCATCAATGTGTTAGATTCAAGGAATCAAGGTAGGGATTATAGTCATGATAATGAGCGATCTAAGACCCTGGCACAAGATGGCAGCACGAAGAATACGGTGGCAGGTGGATGGCGGAGACGTTTTAAGATGTTGTCTTGAGTTTGCAACAGAACAACCATTGATGCAGATCGTTTGGGATGAATAACAATTAATGCAGATTGGTAAGTGATGAGTTGATCCAACGAGGGTTGGAATTTCAAAATGAGACCTCTTTCAAATTTGTTAAACAATTATGTAGCCTGTTTTAGGATTTTAATAAAAAACATTGTCAATCTTCAGGAAGTGTTAATAAAAAATAGTGTCAATCTTCAGGAAGGATTTATGGTAACATTGTTATTATTATGCTTAATCATTGAAACCCTAGGTAGTAAGCACACAAGTGGGTCCTTGCTTCAAGTCCCCATGATAGAAAACTTGTTTAGCCATTTGATTAAGGAGAATATAGCCTAGTCGTTGCTACACTAGTTCCCCTTTTTCTGAGTTATCCTTTTAACATAAGTTGAAGAAGGAAGACGTCCTAGGCCTAATTGAGTTTACACCTAGGGTTTTGACCTTTAGGGTTTGAAAGGCCTTGTCTTTGCAACACTTTTCAGCCCTAGATTTATGTTTTGAAGCTAGCCATTTTTGCCAAGGATTTTTTAAGGAAAGAGGGAGGAGCATGAGTCCTTGCTTAAGCAACACCGGAATGAGACTCCTCACCTTAGGGTTTTGACTTTGTGGCCCTGCCATTGCAGCACTAGAAAGCCTAACCCTCTTGTCCTTAAATTTAGATTCTCCCGAGACCTTAGCCTTGCTCCTTGACTCCATTATACCCTAAGGCACTAGTCTAGAAATCCAACGTTGAGATTCTTGTGTCCAAACAACCTTTTCAAACTTCTCAAATTTAAAACCCTACTAACCCTAACGTCTCACTAACCCTAATTTTAAATGATGACGTCATGCCTATTTTGAAACTTTGACTGGTATAAAAGTTGCGTCTAGGTCATCTAATGATAGATATTGAAGTGTTGGTAATATCCATTGGCCTAATTAGCAAAACGTACACCTCTTTGTCTAGCAAAACTAACCTAGAATAAGGCTGACGTCACCTCTAGTAGGCTTGACGCAACAACCTTATATGTGAGCATATTTAATGCGTTGTGATAATCCAAGGATTGATTTTGTACATTGAATGCTATATCATTTTGTATTTATTGAAGAAGTAATATTATAAGCCATAGCCTGTATTGCAATCATTGACTTCGTCAATAATTACTATTATTTATGCTCATGTGTATTTCATATTGATAGTCATTCACAATTGAAGCATTCACCACTATTTGCATGTATTAGTTTTATTGTTGCCTTGTCTCGCAAACAGGTGTGGTTTGTCTTCTTATTGACTATCCTCTTGGTAGTAATCTGTGAAGGGAAAACTCATCCTGATCGAACCTTTGTCCTTCAGAACACCAGATTACTAGGGACGTCTTCCTTGACCTTCTACATTGTGCATATACAATCGAGAAACCCATAACAACATTATAAATACAAGCAACAACGTATCTTTTGAATAAAAAAACACTCCTCATTGTACAGACTCTTCTCCTCGGCCTCGTCTTCAGCCATAGACAGTGCACATAAATCTCAGCTAAAATGGCCAAAATACCCCATTTTTTCAGAACACTAATGCCACGGAGAAGGATTCAGTTGAAGGGAAATGAGGCACTCGGATCTGAGCTCTCAACTCATCACGGTCATGTGAAGTTTCAGCTGAGAGAGGAGTTAGTGGATTTGTCCCTCTGCGCGTTGGGAAGGAAAGAGAGTTGTTCATGGTGGCGACCAGTCATATAAATCATCCTCTCATGGTTGTTTTGCTCGACTTATCAGCCGAGGAGTTGGGATTTCAACAGATCGGTGTGCTCAGAGTTGAGTGTGATGTCCTCATCTTCCAACGCATCCTTTGTTTGATTGAAACAGAATCTTTAAAATAATATGTTATACTCTCTGTCTGCAAAAACAAATGGGATGAGCAGCAAAGCCGTTGATTCCCTACCTTCAATATTGTAAAGAAAAAATGCTTTGATATTAGTTGACGACTCCTCTGTAACGTTTCTCTTTGGTCGACTTGGCTGGCGGGTCCGTAGCTTTGCTAATGCTAATTTTTTTCCCTAGATTGATCTCCATGGCTGACCCTGGTTTTTGCAATTCAACAAAACATTTTATTGGTGAAGTTTGTCTTCGAAACCCTGAGCATTGAGTGCTCTGGAAAGAAAGCTTTAATGCCATAATTATCCTTCCCAGGAATCTGGTAAGCGCGATTCAACCCACATTTTGATAGCAAGAAACAAGATAGGATTGAGGCATAACTAAGAACATATTGCAAGACCACATGAACAAATTAGAGGTAACATGAAGCTAATTCTGAATTACTAGCCACATATGGTTTGACCTGTTTCTGGAGGGCATACGGTGTTTGGCATAGTATCCTCGATCCTTCCAAAACCAACCAAACTAAATAAATTCATGGCATAAATGTGTTAGATTCAACGAATTAAGGTAGGGATTATAGTCATGATAATGAGCGATCTAAGACCCTGGCACAGGCTGGCAGCACGAAGAGTATTGTGGCAGGTGGACGGCGGAGACGTTTTAAGATGTTGTCTTGAGTTTGCAATAGAACAACCATTGATGCAGATCGTTTGGGACGAATAACAATTAATGTAGATTGGTAAGCGATGAGTTGATCCAACGAGGGTTGGAATTTCAAAATGAGACCACTTTCAAATTTGTTAAACGATTCTGTAGCCTGTTTTAGGATTTTAATAAAAAATATTGTCAATCTTCAGGAAGTGTTAATGCTATTTGACGAGCAAATCCCAGTGAAGACTATATGCGTACTCAAAACGTTTTACGTTTTGGGTCAGGTATATTTTCGGTTCGAAATCTGGTCATATATTGTTAAAACTGTGGATTTAAGTGGTTGATACTGTGATGTTCTTGGATGATTTGGTACAACCATTTTTCTTCTATATCTTCACCCCAAGACTTTGTCCATGGATTTTCTTCTAGAAGGTCGACGGGTATAATAATCTTCATTCCATTCCCCTTGATTTTACCATTTTTCTTCTATATCTTCACCCCAAGACTTTGTCCATGGATTTTCTTCTAGAAGGTCTAGGGGTATAATAATTTTCATTCCATTTCCTTGATTTTATTCTATCATCCCAAGACTTTGTCCATGGATTTTCTTCTAGAAGGTCGAGGGGTATAAAAATTTTCATTCCATTCCCCTTGATTTTTATTCTATCTCTTTCCAAGGATATAGTTTCTTTCATTTTTCTACACCATGACTAACCTACCATTGTTGTATAGTTTCTTTCATTTTTTCTACACCATGATCAACCTATCATTGTTGTATATATGTACGAATACCTTCAAAAAAATCTATTGCTTCAAAATTGATGAGCATCAGAATCCCAATGATTGAGGTTTTTTCATTCTTGAATATACTAATTGACTCCAAAAATCATTGTTTTGCAAGTTTAAAGAAGTTCATGGATCAAGTTCATGGATCTTGTAAACCCTAGTCTTCACATTATAATCCATGTTTCTTTTGGAAGAATGTTTACCTAGGATTTGAACTCGAGTACTACTTGTGGAATCATATATCCTTCTATTTCTAGGTCGACTTGAAGGTCGTAGTCATCAAGGATCTTATCTTGGGAGAGTTGTCTTAGGTTTTTATCTTCCTTGTATTCCTTCAAAATTTTCAAGAGCTCTAATAATCGACGAACTAATTGTTTCTCTTTTAATATCTCGAGAAATTCATCTAAGGCAGTGTCACTTATTCCTATTGAATTTTTCTATTTCAGACCACTTCTATGTGCAAATTGGTCATCCTCATCCATGCCCAAGAATTCAAGGGCTTCCTACATAATTTGTTTTTCTTGGTCGGGATTAGGGTAGGCCTTATTTTTCTTTACTGGTTCAATTTGGGGATGATTTGGTATGTAGTTATCTTGACCTGCGTCTGATCACGTGATGGCATTCAAAAATTTTGATTGGGTAGTCCTCAAGAGAATGGTCACCAACACCACATATGTTGAAATATTTTGATTTAGTCCTATCTTTTACTGGATAGTTGGGGCTCATCTGGTCAATCTTTAGACAAATGTAGCAATATGCTCTTCCCCGACCATGTCCTCCTCTTATGTAATGGTCATGATATCCACCTATGAAACATCATATGCCTTTGTATCCACCTCTGTGACCTTGGTACCCATTTTTTCTTCCTTGATATCCTCCTCAATTGCTCCCTTGATCCATATTCTGGTCTGATGCCTACCTGTGATAGATTGTTTGGTAATTTTTCATATTCCTACCATTGAGCTAGCATTCTTGTGTGAAGAGGGTATATTCTTCATAGATCCTTCACCATTTTGGTTTTTTCTTCTTTATATAATGTGGGAAGTCTCTTGTATTATGGTTTGTCAGGGTTTCACAAATCTCAAGTAATTCCCTATTTGAACCCCTCAAACATCACGCTCTCTTTGTGACAAATATCGATACTTATAGAACTCTTTTGTATGGCCTTCATTCATACATTTTGTATACCATAGGTAATTTCTTGCAGAGCCATATCTCTTAGTGATTTCTCAAGTATTTCTAGCTTTTCTTCCATCTTTTTGTTAGTCGACGGTGTTGGCCAATCATCGTTTATTTTTATTGGTTGAGATTTCTTCAAGGATTACTTGTATGATTGGATGGCATGAATTCTCAATCATCCACATATATTTTGAATGAGTCTTGCAACACACAACTAGACCAGTAGTTTTGAATCTATTGTATTAGGTATTTGACTTAGTAGATCTTTAAACTTTTTGTAATATTCCTCACAGATTCACCTAGTCTTTGCTTGATCTCGTTTAGTTTATGGGATGCAAGGTGCTTAACGTTTTGGGTTTTGAAGAAGTATAGGAAATTGTACTTGATCTCATCCTTGGTTCTTTCCTAGTTCTTGATGAATTTCATAAACTAGGTGCTCTAGATCTCTTTCTTAAGAATCCCCCAAAAGTGTGCCATTTGTTTGGATTTGTCTGTAATATCCAAGGAATCCCAAAACTTTTCACTCATAAACCAATGTCATTTGGGATATTTTTCCCCGTTGTAGAGAGGGAGGTGATTGTGGCTCATTTTGATCCTGGAGTGGGATTTCGACTTATGGTTGATTGGTGTCGATTGTATCTTTAGGCTGACTACTGTTGCAGAATGTGTTACTACTAGTGCTTTCGATTGTTGTATTACCTCAACTTGGGTGGGAAACTTCTCTGGTGTAGACGACGATCTATATTTCGTTTCATTTTCTTCAATCATTTCTGTCGACTAGTGTAGTTCATCCATATAATAGAATTTATCTATATAATCAATGAATTTTCTCTTTTTCTCCCCTAGGGTTGCGTCATTTTGTCATGATTTCCAGTCGATTATGCATCTTCTTTTTCAATTATTAAATTCAGCAGGGGAGTGCATCCATGAGATCCTTTATATGTATATGTAGGATTATAGTTCCATCACCTTATTTTCTCACACAAGTTTCTTTAGTTTGGGGTATTTCAATCAACAATATGTCTCTTACAATTCCTTGTTCGTCTAGTCGATACCACACCAAAGTGGGTTCAAGATATATGTGCAATCACTCATAGATGAATTCTCTTACTTTGGGAATTGTTGCAATTGAGAATATACACAATGATGTTCTTGACTCATCCACATTCATACTTTCAAATGTTTATGTCAGTTGAAGGGTGCCAATGCCAGCTTTTACCAACTTCAAATATCCGTTCAACTTAGGAATAGTTGGGGCTTCTCCTTTTTTGGCATCTTGTTGGTCGCCATTAATCATAGATCAGTCTAGTGCTCTAATGATTTGTAACTCTTTAGGAATCCTCCTATTCAACTGACATGGGTCCCTCACATTATGCATCTCTTCTCTTTTCTTCCATCTTTTATCCCTTTCTATTTTTTGAATTTCAACCAACTATTTGTAGTACTGCATTATTCTCACATTCCTCTTCTTTATTTTTTCACCTAATGTGTATTCTCTTTGTTTTTCAATCGAATTCCTCCCTTTTTCTTGTGTGAATGCTCTTTAGTGTAGGTTGGCTAGATCGACTCTAGTTTTGGCATCTCCCAGGTAATTAACCCCCCATCGTTGACCCCAACTTACTCTTGGTCGAAGATGACACCAATACTAGCCATGTTTACTTTTGAAGAATGAAGTCCCAAGCTTCTTTGGTGTTTATAAATTCCTCCCACTCCTCTTGTTTCTGTTTCTAGTCAGAATTGGCCAAGGTTGCAAGAAGAGGGATATATTCGATAATGTGACTGACACTCTTGTCAATCATAAGTTTGTGGAATAGTGTAGGTATGGTGCAGAGGAAAGTGTTATGGATATCATCGTAGAAACTTTATTTCACATCATCAATAGATGTATGATCTTTGATTACTTGCTCTTCGCAAAAGTAATCTGCAATTTTCTCAAACCATTCATATTAATGTGTTAATCCCCAATTCATCAATTTGGACATCAATTTTTCATCAGTGGAGAGATTATTCATGAGCATCATGGTCAATGTGTTTTTTTTTTTTATTTCTTCAGGGATTTCTTCAAGGAACTTATTATGGATTTCAAATAAGAATAAATATTTTGTTTGTGCAAGTGTTAATCGATTCCTTCATGTGTAATTTTTCAAATAGTTATCATTTTTTCTCTCCAATCACTCACATATCTCTTCCAAAATCAACATCTATGTGTGCATAATCTATTGTACATTCTAAGATCACTTACTACCAACAACAGAACCAATGTTGTAATCTATGTGATTACACGAGTGAGTTATTAGTAGACTTTACATATCACAATACAACATTATACATTAATATACACAAGCACACATATAAGAAGGGAAGGAAGAGACAAGTAATGGTGAGACCAGCAACAAGTATCTTTATATTATGATCAATACCACACCACATTTAACATTCATGATTGCATGTATTTATACCTTGAGTTGGTTGAAAGGTAGTTACAACTTCTTTAACTACCCTATTCAAAATGACTTATCCCAATCGTTCGTCGACTGAAAATATACTTGGTCGACTAGTGGGTCTAGTTGATAGAGTCGACTAGGCCCTCCAATATACCCCTAGATTATAAACATAAATAAAAATCTAAATTGGCTATAAGCATGGACATATATGGAAGCCTTGAAAGAATGTACATTAAAAATATAATGTAAATCTAATGAACAAGATACAAATGAGAGATAACAAAAGAGAATATAGGTCTATGTGTCTACGAGAGGGGAATAAGTAAACTTAAGGGGTTAAGAGGACCTTAACCTAAGTCTTCACCCACATATTTGTTCTTTATTTTTCTCACCTACCTTATTATTAGATGTCTTTAAAAGAAAAAATGTGTTGACATAAGAGGAGGCATGTGGTCTACCTTCATCATGCAAATATACACCAAGAATTTGGGTGTTTGGAGGGGGTTTTATTGTTTCCATTTGTAATTCAAGAGAGGGAGGTTACTCCTATTTGAAGAAAAAATATCAAAGCTTGTTCTACATTGCAGTGGTAGGTTTACATGCCTTGTGTAAAACCAACAAGAATATATTTATGTCATGAGAGTATGAAAAACCATGATTTGGTTTATGGGTAACTATTGAAAAAAGAGGAAACCCTATTTATGAATGGAAGTCTCTGGAATCCAGTGAAGGGATTATTTGGTCAGTCTGCATTTTACTTTTAGAGGGAAGGGGGATGTCCCGAGGGACTATTTAGTAGAGAAAGTGTTCCCATTCTTAATGTTGTGTGGGTAGAGGGGGAAGATATGCTAGTTGTGTGGTACTATTATGGTTGATAATTTTTTAAGTGTTAGTTTCTCATATTTAATTATGGGAATTAGGATAAGTGTGARATACTTAGATCCTTTCTATAGGTAATTTCTTCGKTGTGGATTCATATCCTTAGTTTGAGGGTGGCCTTTATGATAGAGAGCCTATTGTTGAATGGAACACTCTTCATTTATAACTAGTTGGAGAAAATTATCATAAAGACAAGTATCTCGTTGTTGTCTATGAATATGAAAATTTTATTGCATTTACTTTARTATGTTTATTTGTTTTCTTATTGATTTCTTATGTGCTAAATGCATGTTTGTCATGGCTCATTGTACAAGTAGAATGTTGTAATTCACGTTRATGTGAACTCATGGTCATTTTAGATGGATTTTCATTCATTCTTAGGTTTCTTAAATGAAATTATTTTTCTTTGTTAGAATTCCTTCTACCTTTGAATKCATCAATAAGGAAATCGGGTTGATTTCGGAGTAGATAGAAGGAAAACAATGTATGTAATGAAGAAAACAACTATATTATTTTAAAAATTATACTTATATAACATGAATTCCAAGTACTTGTTAGATAAACTATCCCCGKACTTAACCATTTCAAAAATTATACTTATAAAACATGATTTCGAAGTACTTGTTAGATCAACTATCCCCGGAGTTAATGTTGCAGACGATGTGCAAACCATTTTAAGAAATTTTATACTATAAATAAATGTGACTGGAATTTCTATGGCTATGAAAAATGTTCTAGAGTATCTATATGTTAATGTTTATAATGTTTTCTATGGTTATTAAAAATGTTTGATATTTTGTAAAGTTAAGTTTTTATGGTCTTTGGCCTTTAATGATTTAATCTAAATAACAAGTAAATAATGAGAATTTTGAAGTGTTGATTTTAATGGGATGAAAGTATTGAAATCCAATAAGTATTATCTTATACATTTGTTATTTTGAGTGATTGGTGAATGCGTTGTTCTCTATTGTTAGAATATACATTTATGAAAAACAATTATAAAGAAAACACGTAGTAATCTATGATTCGATATTTACGTTTTTCATAATCTAATTTTACTTGATACCAACACTTTTGGAATCTGGTTCTACAATTTCAAAATCCAATTTTTCATTTTCATAATCTAAGTGTGTACTTTTGTAATCCATTTTTTGTTCTTTCATACCCAATTTTGCATGTTGGAAACACCAATTTTGACCTTTTGACCTCTACCAAGGGGCTTAGAGTCTTAGATTGAAAACCAAATTTAACGAAATAGGTGTTATAATTTTTCTAGTGAAAAACATGTAGCCATAATCAAGAACCATTTTTCCTCAATTATGTCTTAATTATTCTGTGGGATTTTAAAATTGATCGGTTTTTTGTGCTTCATTGTGCTTCATTGTGCTTCAAAGAATTTGGGAAGCATGGAAAAATGTTGTTGTTGTGTAATATGCCTAAATATAATGATAATTAAATTTTGTAATTAAATCAATGGACATGTCACCGACATGAAAGGTTGTGACCTATATACTCTTTGGTATATAAATAGTTGTTTAACTATCAATATAATCATGAAATAAATTATAAATTATGATTATTCTTATATTGGTTGCCTTCAATTGCTATTAAAGATAATATCTTTAAAAATTTGTGGATTAAAAAAAGTGCACTTCCAACCATTGTTCCATATTGTTGAGTCGTACCCCATACCTTTTTTTTTCAATTCTATGTTGTTGTACGCCATTCCAGTAGTCATTGCCTTGTCCATTAGAGTCATCACATGATTTACTAACATCTATCATTCCTTATAGTCGTCATACTATCTGTATATAACCACTTTTCAAGATAGCCAACATACATAGGGTATGGATAGGTATATCCATCAACCATACAAATTAATTCATTCACTCAAATATTATGAGCAACCACCAAACAAACTAAGTTCATTCTTATGAAATTCAAAAACCAGGGGGTCTTTTTTTCTCATGGAAATAAAATAGCTCTCCATGAGGTAGATAGATAATTTAAGTAAGATCTTGACTACTAGAGAGCCCCCCAATTCAAAAGTAACTAATGCAATGAAAAATTTGGAAGCTCAATTTGACCCTAAATTTGAAGGGATCAACTAAAATTACAAGTTTCTCAAGGAGGAGCTTGAAGCATTAAGAAATTAAATGAAGGGAATAAGTATTCCAAAATGCCACACATCATTTTCATGGCCACACCAATCATCCAATTCAAATTCATTCAATGGTATTGTACAGAAAGTAAAAATAAATTTACCTAAGTTTGACGGTGAGGATAATTGAGAAGGCAAAAGATGGATTAATAAACTTGAAAATTATTTCTATTTGTATCACGTACAATATGAGGAAGACAAAATCAACATTGCATCGATGAACTTAGATAAATTGGTGTGTGATTAATTCTTAAGGAGGAACTACATATATCAAGGACTAGAAAGAGATTTGGACACATTCAAAAAGTATTTTTCCAAGCATTTTTCGGATATAGAGGAGGATGAAGTTTTCACCAAACTCACCTAATCGCAATAATCAAGCTCAATGAGGGAATATTTTAATGATTTGTATGTACTATCCACCCATGTAGTAGACCTATCCGATACATTTCTACTACATATTGCCATATCGGGGTTGAAAATGAATATACATGATGAACTCAAATTACTAGACATGAAGGATATCAAGCAAGCATGACAACAATAGAAAATCATTGAAGAAAAACTCATGTCTTTTCACCAAACCCCTTACTCATAGTATGAAAATCAATTTCAAAATATATCCCTCCTCACCTTCACAATTAGATAAAAGGAAGGATAAGATTTAATGTTTTATATGCAATGCACTCAATTGGAGTCCAGAGTATAAATTCGAGGAAAAAATGTTCTTCCTATGTGAAAATAATAATAATATTGACAACAATAAGGAAGAGGAAGCTAAGGACACATATTATTTTGACAAAGGCATTGGAAATGAGGAATCTAACAAATAGAAGTCCACGCCAACACTTTATGTCACTGCAATGACGAGTATCACTCAAACCCAAACTCTTAAAATCCTTGGCTACATTAAGGAAACTAAACTGACATTTCTTATAGATAGTAGTAGTTCACACAATTTTATAGATATAAGGATAGAAAGACCAAACAATTTATTTGTCTACCCTACCTCCAATTTCCAAATAGGAATTTCGAGGGACATAATTACTTCTTCTAATGGAAAATGCAATAAGGTAGAATTGACTATCAATATCTGCCAATTAATATATCCAATGTATTCCATGGAAATTAGGGGGGTAAACATTGTCTTAAGATCTAAATTGTTGGCCTCTATCAGAACAATAGGGTTGGATATACAAAAGAAATTCCTAAGATTTCACAAAAAAGGAAAAAAATACAAATTCCATGGAATCGACAACCTATCTTCCCAAATAGTTTCATCCAACAAAATGAAAAAAAATATTTTGAAGGGAGCCCAATATTATCTTTTACATTGTTATTCAATGGAAAAAGTGTATGATGAAACAAAATATCCCAAAGGTCTTGATAATATGCTTGATAAATATAATATCATCTTTCAAGACTTACCTCATGGCCTTCCTTTATTGCAATCAAGATATCATATCATAGAGCTCATTCCTAGATCAATTCTAGTTAGGGGGGATGTTTTACAAGGAATCTCATCAACATAAAACAAAAATTGAGTTCCTCATTCAGGAATTATTAGACTATAGTATAACAAACTAAAGCAAGAGCATGTTTTCATTTCCATTCATACTAGTAAGGAATAAGGATGGCTCTTATAGAATTTGTATCGGCTATCATGCATTAAATAAGATTACCATCAAAGATAAGTTTCCAATCTGGCCATTTGTGGATCAATTATTGGATGAACTCCACCAAGCTAAGAATTTCTGAAAACTTAATCTGAAATATGACTATAATAAAATAAGAATACAAGAGGAGGACTTTCCAAAAATTGTTTCCTATACACATGAGGACCTATATGAATTTTTTGTTATGCCTTTTAGATTATCAAATGCCCTAACTAAATTTCAGGTAGTAATGAATAATGTATTTTATCTAGAATTGAAAATGGTTTTGCTTGTGATATTTTATGGTATACTTGTTTATAACAAAAATTGGAGTTTGCACCTTAATCATGTCGAGACAATGTCGAGACTATTAGAGAAAAATAAGTTATATGCAAACATATTAAAATGTTGTTTTTAAAGAAGAGAGATATAAATTTTGGGGCACATATTATAAACATAAGGATTTAAGCTAGACACAAATAATATTGAGGCAATTACTAAGTGTCCTACTTCAAAAAGTATCACGTCTTTATGAGGGTTCTTGGTTCTTATCGGATATTACAAAAGATTCATAAAAACATATGTAGAAAATGTTGCTCCACTAATGACACTATTGAAAAAGGACTCATTTGATGGAATTTTTGTGATTGAAGCCTGTTTTAAGAAGACACGGACTTTAATGACATAATCCCCATTTTTGCCTACACCATATTTCACTAAACCCTTTGTTCTCAAATTGGATTCTTCAGGAACAGGAGTAGGAGCTATGCTTATGCAACAAAACCACCCCATTACTTCCAAAACCTAGAAATTAAATCCTATTGAGAAATAAAAATCTACTTATGATAAGGAAATTTTGGCAATCATTCATGCCTTGGAAAAATGGAAACAACATCCATTTGGAGGAAATTCTTGGTCAAAACAGAACACAACAACTTGGAATATTTCTTAAACATAGCTTATGATTCATCGTAACAACAAAAATGGGTAACAAAAATCCAAGTTTTTAACTTTGAAATTCTCTATCAGAAGGGAAAGGAAAACCAAGTCGACGATAGCTTATCAAGAAAATAAGAAGGGGATGTTAAACTATGCTCAATTTCAATAGTCACTCCTAAATCGATTTCTAAAGTTTAAGTCAAATATGTGAAAAATCCAGAGATAAAATAGATAATTGAGGAAATCAATAGTGGCATTGAATCATGCTCAAATTTACATGTGAGAATGATATACTTTGGTATAAGGGAAGAATGTATTTTCACAACACTTCCAAATTCAAAATTCAAATCTTAAAAGAGAATCATGACTCCCTATTTGTAGGTCAAGTTGGATTTTTCAAAACATACTTCAATATCCAACAATCCTTCTTCTAGAAAGGAATGAATACTAACATTCAGAAATATGTGGCAGAGTGTGATACATGTCCGCAATAGAAGTTTGAAACAGTCACACCTCTAGGTCTCCTTCACCCCCTTCATATTCTAGACCATAAATGGACTGAAGTGCCTATGGAATTTATCACGTATCTCCCTACCTCATAAGGGCAGTATAACATATTTGCGATTGTAGATTCATTAACCAAATATTCCCACTTGATTGGAATTTATTCAAAATAAAAGGCTAGTCAAATCACTGATAGCTATGTGAAACATATTTATAGACTCCATGGTTTTCCCAATGTCGTCATTAGTGATAAGGGCCCCAAATTTAGTAGAAACTTTTGGAAATAATTGTTCCACCATGTAGGAACCACATTAACCATGAGCACTTCATACCATCCCTAGACTGATGGAAAAATTGAAGTGGTAAATAAATTCCTTGAGGGATACCTCAGGAATTTTGTATATGACCCTCAATCATAGTGGCATAGTTGGATACATATTTCTGAATGGTGGTATAATACCACGTATCACACTTCTGCAAAAATGACTCCATTTGAAGCCTTATATGGATATCCTTTATCATCAATAAAAGTGTATGTTGTCTCCAATTTCAAGGATCTTATTGTAAAAAACTACTTGGCCACTTCTAATGAAATCGTTCATATCCTAAAAAACATCTTGAGAAATCGAGGAACAAAATCAAGAAACAAGTTGATTTGAAAACAACTAACCATGAATTTGAAGTAGGAGACTGGGTGTTTGTTCAACTATAACCGTACAAGTAAAATTCACTCAAAAATTACAAAAATCATAAACTTGCGCCAAATTTTTATGGCCCTTACCAAATCTGAAGGGGATTTGGCCAAGTGGATTATGCGTTAGAAATACAAAACAAAGGGAACTTAGATGATGTCTTCCATGTTTCATGTTTGAAGAAAAAGTTTGGGTCCAACAACTACTCCTTTTGGAAGAAGAAGGAAGACTGATACTAAAATTCAAAGGGATATTAAAATTCAGAACCAAAGTTCTTCATTCAAAAAGTATCAATAAATACCTTATCAAGTGGAAGAATCTGTTGGAAGAAAAAGCCACTTAGAAAAATGAAGACTTAAGATCAAGTCATTCATCCTTACCCATGCTTATAGTTCTAAGCATTCCAACCAAGGATCACTTATAATATGATGATAACTAACTATTGTAATTAAATAAATGGACATCTCACCCGCATGAAAGGTTGCAAACTATTTAGTCCATGGTATATAAATAGTTTTCCATTTATGAATGTAAATCATGAAATGAATTATAAAATATGATTATTCTTTCATCAATTATAAGTACTTATCAGATCAACTATGGCACACCTTTGTGTTGCTAAAAGTATTAGACAATGTGTAAACCATTGTAAAAACTTTTATATGGTAAATAATTGTGATTGAAATTTCTACGACTCTGAAAAATTGGTTTATAAAATTAATGTGTTAATGTATATAACATTTTCTATGGTTATTAAAAATGTTTGATATTTTGTATAGTCCGGTTTTTTTATGTTCTTTGATTTTTAATGATTTAATCTAAATAAAAAATAAATAAATAGATTTTGAAAGTCTTTATTTTTATAGGATGAGATTCTTGAAATAAAATAATTATTATCTTATGAATTTGTTCTTTTGGGTGAGTGGTAAAGGAGTTATGCTCTATTGTTAGAATATATGACAAATAATTATCAATAAAAAAAGTAGTCTATGATTCAATATTAACATTTTTCGTAATCTGATTTTGAATGATACTCATACATTTTGAATACGGTTTTACATTTTCAAAATCCATTTATACATTTTCATAATATAAGATTGTAGTTTTGGAATATCGTTTTGATACTTTCGGGTCCAATTTTGCACTTTGGAAACACCAATTTTGGCCTCTACCAAGGAGCTTAGACTAAAATAAGACCAAATTTAACAAAATGGGAATTATAATATTTCTAATGAAAAATATATAACTATAATCAAGAGCCACTTTTCCATAGTGATGTCTTAATCATTATGCGGGCTTTCAAAATTGATTTGTTTTTCGTGCTTCAAAGAATCTGGAAAGCTTGGAAAAATGTTGTTGTTGCTATTATTTGACAGTGGAATGGCTTCGGGGGAGGTTTTGACTTGACTTTTTATTCAATTTAAGACATAGGGGGGACATCAATTTTCTATAATGTCTAGATTCTTTGCCAAAAGACTCACCAAAAAGGGGATATTTTGTTGTAAACATGTTTGGAATGATGACACCAAATTTGGAAGACTTGGCATGATCTTCCATAGGACTTTGGACTGATTCATTTACATCGTTCAACAATTCAAGAAATTTACAAAAAATCTAGAAGAGGATTTGTA
>JASDQU010588693.1:25783-37066 GCA_032191745.1 Picea mariana
AATTTCCCTTATGGAATAAATTAATTGCTCTGGTGTTCCCACCTGACATGCTCTTCTCTAAACCTGAAAGAGTGTTCTAGTGCACACCTTTCATTGACTTAACGGAGTTTTCTCTAACTATGGTGTGCATTCATTGCACAATCCTAAGGGGTCAGAACTATTCATAAATCCACAAAGATAAAGAAGTATATCTAATTCCTACAAAGGGAATATACATGCATCTAACAACATACATAAATAAACATAGAAAACATTCATAAAATGAACATCATCACATATAAAAATAGAGAAACCCCATATGCAGGAAAAACTAATTTTGTATTAATTCATAATGCTTGTGTACAAATATTTACAAAGGTTGGACTGCAATAGAGTCTTCATCACTTTCTCTCCTCTCTTGATCTCTCTCAACTTGCTCATCCTAATGAATTTTAATACAATATATTTTTACAAAAGAGGGGCTCCTCGAGCCTTCCCTCTGGCTACCTACTCGCATTGAATTACATTCGATTACAATCCATGGACATCTAGTATGAATCAAAACTAAGCCTATGTACCTATCATCCATTACAGGCAACTTCACATAAAATCTATAAAAAGGAACATGGCTTGGCTTTTCCTGACCCTTACAAAATTTAATTCCATTAATTAAAAATTTTAAATTGGGTTCAAAATGAGAGGGATGACGCCTCTCTTTCTCCAGAACTCATTCCTTCTTGAGCATTGATTCATTGGCTTGTTGATGCATTGACTCATTTTTTAAGGTGGAGAGATGCTCCAACATCATACTACTGCGCTGACAAAATCATGAGCTCCTGCTTATGGCTCCCCTACTGTTATTGTTTAGATCCTCCAGGATCCCAAATATGAATTTGGATTTGTCCATCTACTCCTCTTCTTTTTTAATGCCTTACTGCTCCAGGCTCTCCTGCAATCAACTTCTCCCTATTGTTGACTATCTCCTTTGTTGATTATAGCATCAACCTCCTTATCTCCTCTATCACTTTATCCAGCTAGTCTACTGGTTGGCTCCTTTTATGTAGTCTGCTTGGTTGCATCTCCTTCTCATCAGTTTCCAACTTAACCCATTGGATAAGTTGACTTTTCACTATTAACCTTTCCTATAGGGCTTCCACTCCTTCACACAAATCAATGGAAAGATCAATATGTTCTCCCATTCTTTTTGTATCTCATGTGGCACTGGCATGCCACGCTACTATAAGTCCAAATTCTCCAGCCATGCTACTAAGCTTCTTCTCTTTCATCTCCCTTGATAGTTTTGTTTATGCCAGTTCCTCTCCTTGTGTTGGTACAAGTCCAGCTTCATCCAAATACTCCTCAAGATGGAATTCTTCTCCACTCTTCACAACTACATCCCTCTGGAAGTCTTCTTCTGTGCTTGGATTTCCTATCCAATCCTCCAACATCTTCAACTCTTTCTCCCACTGAGTGAGCATATGAACTGTATGCTCCTCTTCTCCTCCTTGACAGTATTTGTTTGTTTTCTCTCCTCTACTGCACCTTCAGCATGTGAACTAGCCTCGACTGGGCTTCTTGGTAGGAATATACTTATTCCTCTAATGATTAGATTGTGCCTCTGATCCTCCTCCTCTTTCAACACTCCTTGTTGATATGAACTCTCTTATCTTGAGTTCATGAGATCGTTAAACAGTCTCATCTCCTTCTTCTTGGCCACATGGCAACCTGAGGTTTCACTCCTACCCTCTTGGAAGACTATGAGATCTTTGACTGATCTCATATCATTTCCCTCCTGGCAATCTACATTACCACCACTACTCACCTTGTAGTTTATGAGATCTTCAGCAAATTTCTTCTTATTTCCCACCTGGAAATATGAAAGTTCACCTATGCCCTTCTGGAATTCTATGATATCTTTAGTTGATCTCTCTTCCTCATCACTAAGGTTCCTTCTAACCTCTGGTCCAAAAATCTAAACCCTCTCCTCCTCTATGGCACTGAGGTTTTCAGCATGCCTCAACCACCTCCTCAAATTCTGCTTCTACCTTCTAGAAATCAACTACTAGATAGGCCACTTTTCCTTCTACTTCATGGGCCATTCATACCTCCACCTTCCTTATGCTTCATATTTCATCTTCAACATTGACTTGTTGAGCTCTGCTCTCATATCCTTGAGCTCTTTGTCCTTATTATGTTTTCTCATATGCTAAAAGTCTTTTCTCTAACCTCGCTTATGGCCTTCAATAGCCAATTTCCTCCTCTTCTTTCAAGAACACAACTGGTTCTTCTCTTCAACCCACCTGGATGTATACTTTGCCTGCTCTACGACTGAAAGTGTCATTGGATTTCTCCTGTATCCCTCCTGGATGTCTCCTATCCATCGTACACTTGCAAAAAGATCTTCACAAAGCATCAATACTATGTCTCCATCTTCTCCTCCTATGTTTGCTATATATAAACAAAAATCAAGCTTCGATACCACTTGATGCAAACCCCACCCTCTCCTAGGTCTCGTGCAACCTCCCTATCTAGGATCGTTCACAATCAGGAGTCGAATCAGCTCTTCGGGCTCTATTGAGCCCCCAAATACTATACACATGTCCTTAATTTCATGCGCAAGTCCAACAATGAACTCGCAAGCTCTTACTAAGCCCCTTTGCCTTTGAAAACAATTTCAAGCCCCTTACCCTTTTCACTTTGGCCAACTCCTAACGTGACCAAGGGATGTGATTATGTGCTAATAAATAGACACTATTTTGATGCTTTGAACCTCAGTGATCTATACCTTTCCTTCCCCTCAACTCCTACGAATGCACAAATTTTGTGAATTGCCAAAAAAATGGGCAGCAAGATCAACAGTCCTTAACAGGCACCGAGATCGATGACTAACACTATCCACGGGGATTTGGCTTCGACAATTACCTATTCACGTCCAATCCTCATAAGACTCACAAAGTGTCCATCACCAAAAAAGGAATATATGTCGGTTCTCGTTCCACCACTAGATCAACGACTCTACGCTTCTTTTGCATTCGATGCCTCGACGATTTCCTTTCTACTCCAATGCATAATACTTGCAAAGTTTCAAATGTCGAACACTGAAATTGTTGATCGGATGACTCTGATACTCCCCATATCAACGACTGTTATTCCACCTCCGTGCTTCAAGATTCGATGATTTTCTTTGGTTTTCCACACGATACAACCTCTCATATCTCCTGATGCCAAAATGCAAAAAACATTATCCTTGCTCCACGTGTCCCCTTCCTGATTGATGTTCAATATGCTTTCAGGACTTCGAGACTTTTTTTCCTGTTTGCATGACGATTCAATTTCATTAAAGTGCTACATCCCCAAACTATGTATCTTTCGCCACACGTCCTCCTCTAATGGATGACTAAGATTGACTCTGGGCTTTCAGAGTCCTCAACAATGTTGCACTATGTTTCCTCCAGAGTGCAGGATCTGCTGCCGCCCGTCCTATGAGAATCAACAGTCTTGATCAACTATTGAATTTGACACTCTAGAGAGATCGAACCTTACTTATGTCTATTCTTTCAGAGTGTTTGTCCTCCAGACCTCCAGATCTAATGCCACATATCTCCTCTCGATAAATGGTGAGGATATACTCCACCCTTCGACACTTCAGGGAATTTGACCCCTCCTAACATTTATTCTCCTAGACCGTCGGTATTCCAGATCCAACAATCCACTAACACGTGAACTCTTCATTGACGGCTACAATGTGCTCTGACCTTTAGAGCTTCGGGAGACTTGAAACCCTTAACACTTTTTCTCCACTTCCTCTAGAGTACAAGGCCTTCAGACTCCTAGATCTGCGGACATGTTTCATCCCATCCAATTGTAAGGATATTCGCTGAGCTTCGACAACTTCTCTCCCAAATTCTTTGCTTTCACAAACCCTTTGGAGTACTATGCCTCCAAACTATGAGATCCGTTGACACCTTTCCTTATGCTTCAATGGTTGGGATGCGCTCCAAGATTTCAGAGCTTCAGGTCTTCCTGACTCTGCCTTGTGCACTCATTCTCTCGGAGCAATGAGGCTCCAGAAATCATTTGATTTACTGACATGCATCCCTCTCAAATGGACATCCCCAATTTACTCTGGATGTTGGCACTTCGGGAATCCTGCGCTTAAGTATAAAAGAAACCTCCAAAACTCTGAAGTCCAAAAGACCCTCAAGGTTAAAAAAAAATGGTATTTACCTTGATCGTATGACTCATGATCCTTGTTCCTATATCGAATGGACAAGATTTTTCCACCTCCTCTACGCACTCTTGCTTCAGCTGGACTCTGATCCGACGGTCCAGATTGATTCTAACAGTTGATCCAACACTAGTTGTGTCTTCTTCTCTGTTGTGGCTATGCTTTCCCTTCTGATGAAGGATTATTCAAACACTAAAAGGCTTCGACATTYGAACTCTATTATGMAGGGTCTATTAATTTGGCCTCATCTTKCACCTATACCTCTTGAGMTTTGAACTTAAGATAAKTTTTCATGCACACACCTTGCACTATTTCYAGAGTCCGAGACTTGGACTGTCTCTTCCTTCTGCAATCCTTGCACGACTTTGCGCATGCTTGCRCTATCTCTTCATCTTGACTATTACTTAGTGAAGTGTGGCCTCTATGCACTCCTTGCACCTGATTTACATAACTTCACATTGTCCCTCATGAGATTATAATTTCTCAACTTCTAAGGGTCTCAACCCTTTTCTTCCTTAACAATCACTTTTTCCCTCTTGTCACTCACGCTCATTCTCCTAATCTTGACCAACACTGTAGCAGTGGGTTGGTTTTGTGCACTCCTTGAACGAATTCACATCCTGAAACCTGAACTCTAAAATTTGACTTGCACACTCTATGTGATCTCTGTGCAGAATTGCATTGCTCCTCCTAAGATTTATATTTTGGTGTTCCCTCTTGGAAATATTTTCACAGAACTCGAAACAAAGTTATTGCACACTCCTTGCGCCTGCTCAATGCACTTGTTGCAAAGCTCTCAAAGTATTCAATAACTTTGGTATATCTTCTTTAGAGTGTTCAACAACTCTGATGTGCACTCCTTGCACAATTTCCCTTATGGACTAAATGAATTTCTCTGGTGTGCCCACCTATCATGCTCTTCTTTGAACTCAAAAGAGAGTTTAAGTGCACTACCTACATTGGCTTCACAGAGTTTTCTCTAACTCTAGTGTTTACTCCTTGCACAAGCCTAAGAGCTTAGAACTACCCAAAAATCCAAAAAGATGGAGAAGTCTATCTAATTCCTGCAAAGGGAACATACATGCATCTAATAGCATACATAAATAAGCACAGAAAATATTCATAAAATGAACATCATCACATATAAATCAAAAAAACCCCATATGCAAGAAAAACTACTTTTGTATTAATTATGAATGATTTTGTACAAAGATTTACAAAGGATGGACTACAATAGAGTCTTCAACACATTCTCTCCTCTCTTGAGCTCTCTCAACTCACTCATCTTAATGAATTTTGATACAAGATATTTTTACAAAAGAGGGGCTCCTCGAGCCTTCCATCCAACTACCTACTCACATTGAATTGCATTCAATTACAATCAATGGACATCTAGTCTGAATCAAAACTAAGCCTATCTACCTGTCAACCATTAAAGGTGACTTCACATGTAGCTTGCCAAAGGCACATGACTCGGCTTTCTCTGAGCCTTATAACATTTAATTCCATTCAATTACATTAACAATTTTAAATTGGGTTCAAAATGAGAGGGTTGGTGCCTCTCTTTCCTAGGAACTCATTCCTCCTTGAGTGTTGATGCACTGGCTTGTTGATGCACTGGCGCGCTTGTTGAGGTGGAGCGATGCTCCTACATCACTAGGAAATGTAATATGTTTATATAAATTAATAAAAAAAATACATCGTTGGTTGTAATAAGGACAAGAACAAATGAGATAGGGGGCTATGATTCCACAAGAGAGGGGCCTTAAGAGGCTAAGCCTATTTATTATATTTTACTTACCCATTATTGATTTTATGGAGAAAAGGGGTTATATGAGCTTCTTGGGAGGAAGGCCATGTGGTTCTTGTTTTCATGTAATTTATATAAACCCTTCATGTGGGTTGTTTGGTGGTTTCTCTTGGTTAATCATCTCATTTTAGAATTCCTCATTTCACTCTTGCTTAATTTGTGTGCTCTTGGGGGGGATAATGGAAACAAATGGTTGGAGGAGGAGAACCATTACTATATGTCTGTAATAGATAATTGATCATTCTAGGAGGGAATGGATGCCGATGTGCATGATATTGATGGAATTTTAGAATTAACTCTCCACATGTTGGCACAGGGGCATACCCAAGGTTCAACGCTTCAATAGTGCACCAAAAAAACCCTAACTATCGACCCAAGGTAGAGGCAGGGAGGGTTATAGGACTTAGGTGTTTGTAACCAATATGGGACATAGATATGTGATTATAACACATCACAAAGTTCTTTAATAACACTTAGAAGATGATATGAATTAGTTCATTAGCTCATTAACATCACAGAAAAAACCCTAAGATATATCGGCGCAGTAACAATAAAGATTAAATACTTCAACCACTTAGCACACAGCACAGAGTTAGATCTAACATTCCTTCATCCTTAACACATGTGAATCACTAAGAATCTATATATCTATCTAACATAGATAATAAGAAAAGCAGATTCATAATATGAACAACACAACACAAGCAACCAGAAAACACAAAATATACGTGGTTCACCCCAGTGTGGGAATACGTCCACCAACTACTTCGTCTTCTTTATTATTCTTCAATATCTTACATTCATCCTCTCATGTGCACTAAGCCATAGAGCCCAACTTCGTAGAGGACAGGATATCTGCGCAGTGAGCACCAGATCCTCCTTCCCAAAATTAGGTCAAGGAATAGAGCCAACTCCTTTATCGAGTACAGAGCCTTACATACACATTTTGTTGCATAGAGAAACTCATAACTACTTTCACTTAGCTACTTAGACTTTGCTCTCCAAGTCTCTCCCTTTTACATTACATTCTTACTTATTTATACTTTTACAATAAGGCCTAATCATGGGCAAACYYATGGGCCGACATCTCATAACCCATTACAAAAACCCTAAGGAACCCCTTGCTRGGTCAATAAAGCCCACAAAATAAGTGAGATCTGCGATCTCGTCTCCGCCTGGGCACTCCTTCCTCAATCACTGCATCRAAGTCCAAAAAGTGGTCAAACCTGACCAAGATTTACTCAAAACTTGGTTGAGGGCCAASAGGGCCCCAACACTCACCTGTGACTCGTCCCGAGTCACTCAGGTCTGGGAAATGCTTCTTCGAAGGCCTCGAGTTTCACTCGAACAACCTCGACTTGCTTCTTCGCTTRAGCCTCCTGMTCAACGAGCTCYTGGATCATCTACTCTTGGTTCTCGTCGTAASCCTCCTTGATGCACTATAAAAGGGAGAKATCTGAGGTCTTCCATTCTTATTMTTATCTTCTCCTAGCRTTGTGMCTTCACACTRCTAATGTKCTCTCAAAGGGTTCAAAGTTAATATACCTTCTCTTATTAATTCCAGGGTGGGMTTTCTTCTTACTTGCATGGATAGGTCCTTCAAATATTCTTGCATTCTTTCAACTTCGACAKCTACTTCTCTTTCRTYYTGTTGCTTYGACTTAACTTCTCGTTCTTCTATCARTCAATCTATTTTTCTAGCTATGAAATCCCTTAGTTCTTTCTTTTTATTTTTTGTAGCTACTTCCTCTTATTTCCTTATGATCTGATCCTTCTCGATCCAAGTCTTTCYTAACAAAAATGAGAATGGAGCATTGTTCTCAACAAACTTAATGACTTCAAATTCCTCTTCAGTCGATGTTCCATGGATGATAACAGGTACATTAGTAACTCTTCCACATAGGGTTATCATCTTTCCCTTGAACAAGCCTATCCTTCCTAATGAAGGTATCACAGTAGGCTTTCCCAAAATTTCCCAAGTGTCTTCTGTCATAATATCCACTTGTGTTTCCTCATCCAAGACACAATCTATGTCGAAGTATCCTATTCTTGCATTTATGCATTGTTTTACCTTCAAGATTTCTCGTAAACTGACATCTTTGTGATCATTCATCGTTTCTGCCAATTGTGATAACATAGTCTGATCTTTCTCTAACTCATTCTCTTGATGATTATCTAACATGATTTTATTCTCTTGACTTCCTTCATAGTTTTCTTGTCTCATGTTCATTTTTTCAAATTTAGCAATCATCCTTGGTAAATCCTCAACTTCATGACCAACAATTTTACAAAAACGACAAATAGGACATGTACCAGGGCATTCCTTATAAATATGTCTTGGTATTATGCAGTTATAACATAGTGTCAGTCCTCTCTTTCTCTTGTAAGTTCCCCAACCTCTCCTGTACTACGCACTAGGATCACAGTGTTGAATCTGCAATCTGCAAAAATTCTTTCTAGGCTCCTGCATCCACTTATTAGTCCAAAAGTTATTTCTATGCAAAGGAATAACATATCTTTCTTCATTTATATTAAATTTATTCAAATCAAGTATTTCTTCCAACTATTCCCTAGCTTTTAGATTAGGACATAATCTATTAAACATACCTAAATTCATGCTTTCGAAACAAAAACTTTCACTTATCTTACTCTTATCAAATCACAAATCTTTACCTCTTTTAAGATCTTACCTCTTTTCTTCGGATCGGGTTTCTTTCTTATCACAGAGCTTCACGACTCAAGTAGAATATTGTGCACTACAACAGCAGATATACGCAAAGAGCTTCTCTTTTCTTTACTTCAGTTCCCAGCAATCACAGTTCCAGGTCCCAACAATGGAACCATTTGTTGACACAGGGGTAGACCTAGGGTTCAATGCTTTAATAGCACACCAAACAAACCCTAACTACCAGCCCTTTCATAAACACCTGCAAAGCAAGTGAAGTCTCACCCAAGGTAGAGGCAGGGGGGGTTACAGGACTCTAGTGTCTGTAACCAAGATGGAACACAGATCTGTGATTATAACACTTCGCAAAGTACTTTAATAACACTTAGAAGATGATATGCATTAGCTCATTAGATTCATTAACATCGCAGAAAAAACCCTAAGATAGGTCGTTGCAGTAACGATAAAGATTAAGTACTTCAAATACTTAGCACACATCACAGAGTTATATCTAACATTCATTCATCCTCAACACATGTGAAGCACTAAGAATCTATAGATCTATCTAACATACATAATACTCAAAGCATAGTCATAATAAAAACAACACAACACAAGTAACCAGAAGACACAAGATATACGTGGTTCACCCCAGTGTGGGGCTACGTCCACCAACTGCTTTGTATTCTTTATTATTAGTCAATCTCTTACATTCATCCACTCCTGTGCACTAAGCCACAAAGCCTAGCTTCGCAGAGGACGTGATATCTGCGCACTGAGCACCAGATCCTCCTTCCCAAAATTAAGTCAAGGCACAAAGCCAACTCCTCTATCGACCACAGAGCCTTACAAATGCATTTTGTTGCACAGAGAAACTCAGAACTACTTGCACTTAGCTACTTATACGTTGCTCTCTAAGTCTCTCCCTTTTACATTAAATTCTTACTTATTTATACTTTTACAATAAGGCCTAATCATGGGTAAATCCATGGGTCAATGTCCCATAATCCATTACAAAAATCCTAAGGAACCCCTTGATGGTTCCACAAAGACCAAAAAACAAGTGACATATGTGATCTTGGCTCCACCTGGGCTCTCCTTCCTCGATCACTGCGTCGAAGTCCAAAAAGTGGTCAAACCTGACCAAGATTTCCTCAAAACTTGGTCGAGGGCCAACACCACAACTGAGAATCCTTGTAGTTTCCAACATGGATATTTCCTTACCAATAGCATTGGAGCCCTAGAGAGAAATGGAACATCTTGAGGGGCTATATGGCAGAGAAAATTTTTCATTTCATTGGGTTGTGCAGGCTGAGGGGGAAAGAGAAATGGAAATTTGGATTTGTGTTATAGCAAGGTTTGCCTCACCCTATGCAAAGTTGCGCACAAGAAATTTTTCCATTTCCTTATGTAGACTTGAAGTCCCTTTCTGCAAATCCCAGAGCTAAAAACAATATTTTTCCACATATGCACGTCCTAAATATTATACAACCTGCGTATACGTAGGTTGAACCACTACAACCCGTGTACATCAAGTTTTGTGCCCAAAAATAAAAAATAGTGTCGGTTTTGCATGTCACGTCATGGGATCCATGATCCTTGACCTTCCATATACTGGAAAAATTCTTAATCAACCATTCAGTTCCTTTTGAAGGCTATAAATGGGCCATATCCAAGCTATGGAAAAGAGGAGAATAATTCAACTTTGAGAGCAAAGTTACTCTGGAGAACTTATTCACGTCATATTGAGTCTGCATCCCTTTGTCCTTTTAAGTCTATACACATTGTTCAACCCCCAAGATCTTCCCTACTTTCTTTAGAACTTCATTGTCTCTCTTATATGAGATTTCCTTTGGTGGAGGATTGAAGTGGTGGAGGACCAGTTGGAAGGTACTTGGTTTCTTGGTTCAGAACGGTCGACGCGAAAGTTTGTAATTCATTCACTTCCACTGATTACATTTTAATAGAAATACTCTTTTCTCATTCAATTAATTTCTTGCAAATATTTGAATTATTATTCTATGGGAATATTTGTTATGAATATTGATGGGCTATGTTATTGAATGTGCTAAATTTATATATTATCACCATTTGCTTGTCTTTATTGGTTGTTGAGGATAAGTCGCAGGTGTATCGCTTTGAGTCGAGTGCTCAACGATGGACTCTATCGAATGTTTGGATGAGGTAGGCTCCTTATCTTGTCTAGTTAGCATATTTCTTTATATAGCATACCTGGGATTAGAGTTGATTTATATAGTCATTTTCGTCTGTTGTGGTTTACCCCATGCCATAGAGAGATTTTCCTTGTAACAATTTGTTGTGTGGTTGGGAAACATAAGAGCTAGTTAACCAATTGTTGTGTGTTTTAGATTTGGCCAAGGACATGTCCTTGTGGATTCATATCCCTGGCTTAGGGATGACCTATAATTGAGAGTAAATGAACAACAATGTCTATGTTTGGGACGAACGTCATTCGTTTGTAGCTAGTTGGTGAATGTCTACCTACAAAGATAAGTGCTCTCTGTGTTTTATGTACAATGCATTTTCTATTGTGTATTTAATTATCTCTGAGATGCATGTTTGTGGGCCTATCTGTCTGTT
>JASDQU010588694.1:0-24965 GCA_032191745.1 Picea mariana
GATCTTATTTTGATTTCTGGCTTCTAGCTAGTGAGCCCAATATTGGGGGTTTTGAGGGTTTTGACATAACAAACCCTAGAGGACGATTCGGTGGTGAAAGATTCCACCTATCTTGTCCCAAGCTTGGTCTCGGAGATGCAATACTCTCCCACACCATTCTAGTTCTAGATCTACTTAGTTGCAGGAGGATTCTACATCGGTTTCATGTGCAGATAGAGAGAGGGCGCACCAGTTCGTTCTGTGATTTAGTAAAACTCAGATCTAGGGAGATCTGCTTGAGATCTGAGCCCGAAACTTCTCCCATGGGATTCTCATAGCCTGATCTATATTCTTGGAGAGTTTTAGAGCATTTGGAGGCCTCCTTCATCAAGGCCGAGCCAACTAGGGTTTCAGTCATCCAGCGGAGCACCCCATTTAGTGGGAAATTCAGATCTACGGAGATTGAGAGGGAGCTTGGAGATTCAGGCACCTGGGTTATTCTTACCATTGCCCGATCTATATTCTTGGAGAGTTTCAGAGCATTTGGAGGCCATCTTCATCAGGGCCGAACCAGCTAGGGTTTCAGTCATCCAGTGGGGCACCCAATTCAGTGGGAAATTCAGATCTACGAAGATTGAGAGGGATCTTGGAGATTCAGGAACCTGGGTTATTCTTACCATCACCCGATCTATCAGTTGGCATATTTATTAGGGTGATTGGACACTTTTGGCAGCAGGGCCGAGTTATTGAGGGTTTCAGCCTTCTATTGGAGCATGGAATTCTTCAGATGGAGAGTTTGGCATTTAGATCTGCTTGTATTGATCTTCATTTCTTATTCAGCCTTTGGAGGCATTAGTTTGTATTAGCGGGAGCATTTTGTAGCAGCTCTTATCTATTGTCTATCTTCTTGGCCATCTGTTGAGCATTCCAGATCGACATCTTCATTGTAGCATGTTTCTTTATTTTATGAATAAAGAAGAATTGAGATGTTTTGGCTTGTCTATCTTATTTCATATGGTTGAGGTATGTTCCATGGTTATCTCTTTCTGTTATTTGCTGCATACACACATATAAACACATCTAAAAGGTAGATCAGCAAAGTGTTTGATGAAATACCTCACTCAGAAAAAGTTTTGAAAAGACACCAAAACAGTGATGATCCTTGCATAATGGCTTGGTATCATTACACTCCATGCGGTACAAGTTAGGTATGATGTTAGGTATCATTTTAATATTTGATGCATTCTAGCTGGTATATCAGATGTTATTTTTTATTATGAGATATATGCTTTGGAAACTATTCCTTTTACATTGTTTAAATGTTGGTGGTTGGATTAGCACACTCAAGTAGATGGTCATCCTTAGTATGGGGTGTTTCTTTGAGATTCCTTTGATGATTCATCATGCCACTCTCGCCCATACTTACCACTTTCCATCATTATTTCCCTTCATGACATCATCTCTTGGGATTTTGGGATAGAATGACCCTAGAAGGGACCAATCCTCATTTCATGGGAAAAAGGGGTTGAAGGCCTAGAGGGGAGTTAGATGGAAAAAGATAAAATCCTAATGAAAGAACCTTCCAGATGCTTTGCATAGGGGATCCCAAGAAAGAAATGAAAATCTTCTCCACAAGAAAATAAGGATCCCATAAAAATAATAAATAAACATGCTTAAAGGATTAGTTGAGGATAAGGGGTCTCATCACAAGACATATTATCATTTACATGGGTATATAATGGTAATACATTGCCATTTATGGCCATCACACTAGGGTAATGGCTCTTAGTTGCATGGTTGAGGGAAAGGGGGTCTCATAATGAGCCAACTTTCTCATTTTCGTGAAAGTAATTGTGGGTGACACTACACATATATGGTCAGGACGCTAGGAAAGTGGCCTCCAACTCACCCTATGCTATATTGAAATAAAATAAAAATAAAGAAAGATAAAAGGCAATTGATGGGCTTGGAAAAAATGAATTATGGATGAAGGTGCAACACACCCTCCACAAAGGAACCCATAAATGAGATACTATGGACCCTTGCATATCACAAACCCAATTCCCATTGATTACTTCCCCCATCTATTTCATTTCATTCACATGACTCAAATAGGTTTGTTCCTAGAATTAGGGGGTTTGATACATTCAAAAGAAGTACCATACCAAACCTCCCACAACTGGACTTGGAAACTTTCTAGTTTCTTAAGCACATGTTTGTATGATGTAGTCCTGGTATACATGATTTAATGGATAATTTATTGACTTGATTCACTCATCATGATGCTTTGACTTGTGATCCTTGGAGGTGTTGGATTACTGAGAGGGGGGGTGAATTAACAATAGATAAATTTAATCCTTTTTAACCATATAATCCAAGTGTTATATCAATGTATAATTATCATCCAATAACTTCAGAGTAAATAGGAAATGAAAAAATGAAAAATCATACACATACACAGTACACCAGTGTTCTACGTGGAAACCCAAAGCGGGAGAAGACTACAAAATTATTTTTCTTATATGTCTTGAAGAATTACATTAATTGGAAGCACCAACTTCCTTTGTTTTTCTAGATTCAACTGGAAGGAGGCTCCAACCCCTTTGTTTCTTAGGCTACAACATAAAGGAATCTCCAACTCCCCTATTCTCTGGCTACAACCAGAAGGAGGCTACAACCCCCTATGTTCTCTGGATACAACCGAAAGGTGGCTACAAACACCTGTCCATGCCCCATCCAACCACCTTGAAGTAGAAGTAGAATGATGGAACCACTGTCACACTATCACTGTGAGATATACCATTGTAAACCTGAACCATGCATCGACTTTGCATCAACCTGTACCTCAACCTGTAATCATCCTCTACCATAAACAAGTGCATCAATCATGCACCAACCTGTACCAAACAACCTGTAATCAACCTGTACAATAAAAAAGTGCATCCAACCATGTACCAAGTATGTACCAATCATGTGTCAACTATTCATCAACTATAACTCATCAATATGTACCAACATCATCAACTATACACCTCATGTATGTGCCAACTCATCAACTACTTGTCTCAACCATGTACCCAACCATGTACCTCAACCAAAATCCCTCATCAATATCATCATCCAAATGTGATTTGTAACTATGTAATAGACCTGGTTTATATGATCACATACTTGAAAATCTTCCTTAACTTTAACAACAAGAGACTAGCATTTTCATCAAACTTTTCTTTAGTCTCACATGACTAGTTTTGGATTGGTCAACAACCCTAACTTGAAATAATCATAGCGATGTCCTTGTAATGAATAAAGATCTGAAAATGATACAAAATGTTCTTCAGTGTGTTTTATTCAATTCCTCCAGGTGTTACTACTTCTAACCTCTCAGAAAAGGAGTTATAGAAAAAATGGCATACCTTGTTGAATTCTGGCTTATTCTAGAGAGCAACCGTGTAGAGCGTGCCCCGCATGGAATATTTGTTAAATCAATCTGAAAATGTTACAAAGACTACTACAGAATGTACTCTAACTGACAGATTTTTTCTTACAGAATTTGGATATGTTATGAAAAATTTATGATTATTTTACCCGAAACACTTGTTTTAGACTAGTTTCAGGACTAGCCACAAACCCTATTTTCCACATAGTGTAACTCCAAAAATACAATGACCCACAAGTTTAATTTTTTACCACAGATACTTTGATATGTTTTCTCAATGTCCTATCAATTTCATGGTTTGTATTATTCTATAAAAAAATCTGTTGCAAAAATGGTGAGATGACCTGTAAATAACATACTTTAGAAAGCATCATCAAAAGAATTTATCCTCCCTTGAATTCCATCCTTATTTTATTCACCTTCCCTCTAAAATTCGGCTTAGGTATTATTTGGTTACCTAAGTCACCTATAGATATTAAATATGCTCAAGTGTGATATAAAATGAGAGAGTCTTGCCTCTTATTTATACTCTCCATCTTCTAGGCCACTCAACCCATTTCTAGGTCACTTAACCTATTTCTAGGCCACTTAACCCATTTATGGGTCACTTAACCTATTTTCCTTATTTTTAGGGTTAACCACATTCCATAACTAGAAAATTCTCCATTACTTTATCATTTAAATATATCTCCTTGACTTGTCACCTCACTTTATCATTTAAATAATCTTCTTTGATTTTTTCACTTCACTTTATTATTTAAATAATCCTTTTTGACTTTGTCACTTTACTTTATCATTTAAATAATAATTTCTTCTTTGCAATCTCTTTGACTTATTTGACCTTTTGGGGCTTCAAGCCAACATATGAGGGTCCTCCAACCTCGTAAGGCCATAACTCTCAAACCGTGAGGATTTATGTGACGTTCCACATACCACCAGAAATGCCATGACATGTAATATCCATATAGAATAATATTACCTCCAAATATAAAAATCATACCATTATACATGAAACAACCTTAGGTCCATTACTTAAACCTTTGTGCCACCATAATTCACTAACGTACTTTCTTCAAGGGTTGAAATCAATGATAACCAACCTTAATCAACAATCTCCTCCTTTGGAATTGATGGCAACACTTTGATGCAAAACTGAAATTATGGCATGCAATACTGAAGTCATATCACTCATGCTCCCCATGGAAACATGCCTCTATTCTCTACATCTGATGAATCTCTCCCCCTTTGTCATCAATGGAAAAGGTACCTTTCCATCTTGGGCTTCTCCCCCTGAATGAACTATCCTCTTTATGGTTCTTCCTCATGTACATATAATACATATAAGATAAGCATTCAAAAGCATTCATTTTGGAGTAGAAATAAATCTGAGTCTTTGGCGAAGATACTCAAAGGCTTCTCATGGAAGTGGTTTTGTAAAGATGTCTGACACTTGTTCTTTTGTGCCCACATACTCAACTCTGATGTTCTTTTCTGCAACCTGTTCCTGTAGAAAGTGATACTTGATTGGAATGTGCTTCGTATTGGAGTGCATCACCGAGTTCTTTGAGATACTGATGGCGCTTGTATTATCACAATATATTGGAATGGGCTCATCATACTCAACCTATATATCTATCAAAATTTTTTCATCCAAAGACCATGTGTACAACATGATGTTGCTGCAATATACTTTGCCTCGGCTGTAGATAGAGATATTTATGATTGTTTCTTGCTTAGCCATGCTACTAAAGAATCACCCAAGTAGAATGTTGCTCCACTAGTTCGTCCTCTGTTATCAATACAACCTTCCAAATCTGCATCTATGTAGGCAATAAGAGATAGATCTTTTCCTTTTGGATACCATAATCCAAACTCTTATGTTCCTTTGAGATATTTGAAAATTCTCTTCACTGCTAATACATGTGATTCCTTTGGTGCTGCTTGAAATCATGCCACTTGTACAACTTCCTGCATTACATCTGGTCTGGATGCTGTGACATATAGTAGGTTTCCAATCATTGACCTATATTGCCTCCAATCTATATACTTTGAATCATCATCTTTGCTTAACTTGCAACTAGTTTGCATGGGAGTGATAACAGGTTTGCAATATTCCATTCTGAACCTCTTTATCATTTCTCTAATATACTTGGTTTGAGAAATAAAAATTCCTTGGTTTCTTTGACGTATATGAAGTCCCAGAAAGAAGGATAGTTCTTCAAGTAATGACATTTCAAATTCTTTTGCATATCCTTTACAAATTTCTGGCTTAACCTGTCATCATCACTACCAAAAATAATATGATCAACATAAACTTCAATTAATAAAATATTACCTTGACTTAGCTTGATGTAGAGAATTTTGTCTGCACTTCCTTTTCTAAACCCTGCATGCTGTAGATATTTATTCAGTCTAGAGTACCATGCTCTAGGAGCCTGTTTTAGACCATACAATGCCTTCTTTAATTTGCACACATATTTTGCGTTCTTTGACAACTGAAATCCTTTTGGTTGTTCAATTTAGACTTCTTCTTCAAGTTCCCCATTCAGAAAAGATTATTTTACATCCATCTTATACACTTTAATATTTTTAGAGCATGCGTATGCTAAAAGCAATCAGATTGCTTCCATTCTCGCAACTGGGGTAAATGTCTCTTCAAATTCAATTCCTTCAACCTGTGCATATCCTTTACATAACAATCTATATTTGTTCCTTGAAACCTATCCATCTTCGTTCAATTTATTCCTGTATACCCACATTGTGTCGATCACATTCTTATCCTTTGGTCTTGGAACCAATTCCCAAGTGTCATTTTTCTCTATTTGATCCAATTCTTCATCCATATCCTTGTTCCAAAATTCATCCTTGCTAGCCTCTTCAAAATGGGTTGGTTCAATCGTAGATGTGAGTGCTAGTTTTGTTTGTTCTGGTGAACCAATTCTCCTTCTAGTCTCAACTTCTGCGTCTTTGTTTCTGATAATATGATATGAAGGATTATTCTTCTATACTCGTCTTCTAGGTGTCTTTGGAGTCACTTGCTGAACTTGCTCTTTTTCTTCTGTCTGATTCTCTTCATATTCCTCTTCTACTTCCTTTTCATCTTCTGCTTCTTCTTTGAACAGTTGTTCCATTGATTTTTTTCTTCTTCCTTTGATTTTGGTCTTCCTGTTTCATCAATTGTTATGTTTATGCTTTCTACAATGTTGTTCAATCTCAGATTGTAACACTTGTATGCTTCCCTTGTACTTGAGTAACCAACAAGTACTCCTTTTTTCACACGAGAATCAAACTTTCCCATTTTGCCATCTTCTCTTTTGATGTAGCACTTGCTTCCAAAAACTCTGAAGTGCTTCACATTTGCTAGTATTTCTTTCCATAGCTCATAGGGAGTTTTGTTAGTGTTGTTTCTGATCATTAATTTGTTTTTAATGTGAACTGTTGTATGCAATACCTATGTCCAAAATATATCTGTCAATTTGGAATCCATTAGCATTGTTCGAGGCATTTCCTGTACTGTCATGTTCTCTCTTTCAACAAATCCATTCTGTTGAGGTGTCCTAGCAATGGAGAATTGTATTTTGATTCCATGACTACTGTAGTAGTCCATAAATTTCTTTGAAGTTAACTCTCTGCCATTATCATATCTCAAGCATTTGATTTTTGAATCCATTTCATTTTCAACCATTTCCTTGTAGATCTTGAAGTTTTCAAAAGATTCTGACTTATTCTTGAGAAAGAAAACTGCAGTCATTCTTGTATAATCATCAAATAATAACATAAAGTATTTCTCATATTTTAAACCCTTTGTTGTAGTGGGTTCAACTAGATAAGTATGCACAATTTCTAGTGGTCTTGTCATTGAATATTCATTTGATTTGAACCTGGTCTTTGTTTGTTTTCCTTGGTGACAATGCTTACATAAAATTTTGGTTGGTTTCATGATTCGGGGCATTTCTCTGACTTCTTCTCTTCTGTCGACTTTGAAAAGGTAATCAAAATGTATGTGACCCATTCTTCTGTGCCATAGCCAAATTTCATCTTCCTTTCCTAGACAATGATGATTTTAGGGGCTAAATTTAGCTCATGGGCTAATTTTCCATGGTTTTTCCAAAAATGAGATTCACTATTTTAAAAATGATTTGCCCAAATTCTATATGATAAAATTATTTTACCTTAAAAATTGCCAAAATGTTATAAAAACTATATAAAATCCTTAAAAATTTGAATATTTTTACAAAAATATCGCCAATCATTTATAGTTGGAATATGAAGGATTAGTAAGACTCACTAAGGTTTCTACATTTTAAAATAAATTTCCATCCTTAAAATCATCCCTGTTCCTAGACAACACTTTTCATTTCCAATTTCACTTAATACATATATGTTGCTTGAAGTTCTCGGAGATGTAGCAATCAATTTTCCTAAACCTTCTTTTCTTATCTCACACTTTTGTGAATCAAAAGTAATGTTATGACCTTGGTCACAAATTTGACTCACACTGAGAAGATTATGTTTCATATCTTCTACTAGTAGAACATTTTCTGCCTTGGTATTCTTGTTCTCAATTATGAATGTGCCTTTTCCAATGATTTTAGTTGAATCATCATTTTCGAAGGAGACTGATCGATCTCTTTCCTTTCATAATGTAAGAAACATGTCTCTATCACCTATCATGTGTTTTGAACAACCACTGCCAATATACCAACAACATTTATTTTTCTTATCTTGTAAACTGAGTGTGCATTATTCATTGCTATACTGATCCTGCTTTCTTATCCATGTCCTTTTCTGAGGTTCCTGTCCATGACTATTTTTATTCTATTTCAGTTCTCTAGGAGGGGTTGTCATTCTGCAATGTTTGGCCATGTGTCCACTTCAGTGCTCAAAGATTGAAACATGTTGTAACTTATTCTTTGTGTTTCACTAGGCCTTGTTGGATAACCCATTTGTGTATGACTTTCAAAGTTGTTTTTGTTCCTATTGTTAGATCTGCAATTCACAACTTTATGTCCAAAATTATTACATGCATAACATAAACAAAAAAATATAGTTTGATACCTGGGAGTTGAAGATATTTTGAAAGGAGGTACTCTTATAAATTCTTCTTCNCAAAGATTGAAACATGTTGTAACTTATTCTTTGTGTTTCACTAGGCCTTGTTGGATAACCCATTTGTGTATGACTTTCAAAGTTGTTTTTGTTCCTATTGTTTGATCTGCAATTCACAACTTTATGTCCAAAATTATTACATGCATAACATAAACAAAAAAATATAGTTTGATACCTGGGAGTTGAAGATATTTTGAAAGGAGGTACTCTTATAAATTCTTCTTCTTCCTGAGGCCTATCTGTTAGTTGTTGATTCTAAAATCTGAATCTTCTCAGTGGAGGAGTGTCCTTGTAATATTCCTTGTAGATCTTCCTATCCCCCTTGATTGTTTTTTATAGCTTTTTGGATATGTTTCTTTCTTTGTTGTTTTCAATCTGGATCCTTTTTCTGTCTGATTATATCCAATTTTGGTCTTGTCATGATGATATTTTTTACTGTTGATAATGTCATCCAAAAATTTTGAGTTGTTCTGCTTATTTTTCTTTTGAATATCCTTTATTAATGTGACAATCTCTGCTTCCAAATTTCCAATGATCTTATCTTTTTATTCTAGTTATTCTTTGAGTTCTTCTTCAATTCTTTTATCTTCTTCTATTTGAACCTTCAAATTTGTGATCATTTGTTCTAGTTTTTGAGTGTCTTCTTTCTTGTCTAGCTCTTCTTGTAGTTTCTTGTTTTTCTTCTTTTCTCTTCTAATAACTTCTATGGAACAGATTAATTCCTCTTGGTAGTCAACTTCTGCCTCTTCAATTTCTTCTTTGACTTCTTCATATTCTTCTTTGGATGATTCATATTCTTCTTCAGAGTCTTCTTTATCAAAGTCTTCTACTACCATGAATAGAACTCTTTCTGTCTCACTGTCACTGACTTCATCTTCATCTAATGATGAGATGTCTTCTTTGGTGCACAAGATTTTCTTGAAAACTTTCTTTGTGGTTATTTTGCCTTTATATGTTTGATTTCCTTTTGAGTAACCTTCATCATTTATATTTTTCTTATAAGGACATTTGTTAGGAAAATGACCAATACCATCATAATTAAAAAAAAATTAAAGGAAGCTTACCTCTATACCTACCATTGATTCCCTTCAATCTTTTGACAAAGTTGGCCACTGCTTCATCATATTTCGAGACATCACTATTGTTTCTATGTTCTTATTTTTTCCTTCCCTTTTTTTTGACTTTTTGTATGCTTTGAAGACTACTTCTTTTATATCTAGATTTTCATGTTCAGTTCTCATTTCATATGCTATGAAGATTCCATGTAATTCGTCCATGCTTATTGAGTTTAGATTTGGTCTTTCTTATAGTGCTGATATCTTAGGGTCAAATCTCATAGGAAGAGATCTTGGTACTTTTTGAATAATTACAAATTCTTTGATTTCTTGTTCCAATCCTATGATTGCATTTACTATTTCATCAACTCGTAAAAAGTAAGATGCAATATTCTCATCTTCCTTCATCTTAAGTTGTTCGAACTGACCTCTGTAAGTTTGAAGGTTTGCTTCTTTGACTTTTGAATCTCCTTCATAAATATTTTGAAGTTTTCCCAAATCTCTTTAGCAGATTTACAATGTGCAAATTTGGTGAATAGTGTTTCCCTAAGACCTTTCAGAAGTGCATTTTTGGCTTTGGAATTATTCTGACTAATTTTCATTGCTTTGTCATTTGTTGGTAGAATTGTTGGTGTTGTCTATCCATCTACAATTGATTGCCAAATTTCAAATCCCTGTGCCTGTATATATGTTTTCATCCTTATGCTCCAAAATGCATACTTCTATCCATTAAACTATAGTATTCTATTTTTATACAAGTTTTTACTCTCGATGATCTAGCTTTCAGTGGTTAAACTGATTTCTGAAGGAACCTGCTCTGATACCAATTGATGGATTACTGAGAGGGGGGATGAATCAATAATAGAGAAATTTAATCCTTTTTAACCATACAATCCAAGTGTTATATCAATGTAGAATTATCATCCAATAAATATAGAGTAAATAAACAATGAACAAATGAACAATAATACACATACATAGAACACCAGTGTTTTACGTGGAAACCCAAAGCGGGAGAAAACCACGGGATGTTGTTTCTTATACGTCTTGAAGAATAACATTCATTGGAAGCACCAAATTCCTTTTTTTTCTAGCTGCAACTAAAAGGAGGATCCAACCCCCTTGTTTCTCAGGCTACAACCTAAAGGAAGCTCCAACTCCCCTATTCTCTAGCTACAACTAGAAGGAGGCTACAACCCCTTATGTTCTTCGGCTATAGCCAGAAGGTGGCTACAACCACTTGTCCTCGCCCCTTCCAACCTCCATGAAGTAGAAGTATAATGATGGAACCACTATTACACTATCACTGTGAGATATACCATTGTAAACCTATACCAATAAACCTCAACCATGCATCAACTATGCATCAACCTCTACCTCAACTTGTAATCAACATGTACCATAAACAAGTGCATCAATCATGAACCAACCTATACCAAACAACCTGTAATCAAATTGTACCATAAACAAGTGCATCCAACCATGTACCAAGTATCTACCAATCATGTGTCAACTATCATAAACTATGAATCATCAATATGTACCAATATCATCGATTATACACCTCATGTATGTGCCAACTCATCAACTACTTGTCTCAACTGTGTACCTCAACCAAAGTCCCTCATCAATATCATCATCCAAATGTGATTTTTAACTATGTAATATACCTGGTGTATATGATCACATACTTGCAGATCTTTCTTAACTTTAACAACAAGAGACTAGCATTTTCATCAAACTTTTCTTTAGTCTCACATGACTAGTTTTGGATTGGTCAACAACCCTAACTCTAAATAATCATAACTATGTACCTGTAACGAATAAATATCTGAAAATGATATACATTGTTCTTCAGTGTGTCTTATGTAATTCCTCCAGGTTTAACTACTTGGAACCTCTCAGAAAATGATTTATAGTAAAAATGGAATACCTTGGTGAATTATGGATTATTCTAGTGAGCGACCATGTAGAGCATGCCTTGCACAGAATATTTGTTGAATAGATATGAAAATATTAAAAAAAATACTAAAGACTTTACTCTAACCAACACATTTGGTCTTACGGAATTTGGATCTGTTATGAAGAAGTTATGACGTTTTTACCCGAAACACCTGTTTTAGACTAGTTTGAGGAATAGCCACAAACCCTATTTTCCATGGAGTGTAACTCCAAAAATACAACGACCCACAAGATGAAGTTTTTATCACGGATACTTAGATATGTTTCCTCAATGTCCTATCAATTTCACGGTCTGAGTCGTTCTAGAAAAATATCTATTGCGAAAATGGTGAGATGGCTTGTAAATAACATACCTTAGAAAGCATCATCAAAAGAATTTATCCTCCCTTGAATTTCGACCTTATTTTTTTCACCTTCCCTCTGAAATTAGGCTTAGGTATCCTTTCGTTACCTCATTCACCTATAGATATTCAATATTCTCAAGTTTTATATAAAATGAGAGAGTATTGCCTCTTATTTATACTCTCCATATTCTAGGTCACTCAACCCATTTCTAGGTCACTTAACTCATTTCTAGGTCACTTCACCTATTTCTAGGTCACTTAACATATTTCTAGGTCACATAACCCATTTATAAGTCACTTAATGTTTTTTCCTCTTTTTTAGGGTTAACCACTTTCCATAATTAGAAAATTCTCCATTACTTTATGATTTAAATATTCCTCCTTGACTTTGTCACCTCACTTTATCATTTAAATAATCTTCTTTGATTTTGTCACTTCACATTATTATTTAAATAATCTTTCTTGACTTTGTCACTTTAATTTATCATTTAAGTAATAATTTATTCTTTGCAAGCTCTTTGACTTCTTTGACCTTTTGGGGCTTCAAGCCAACATATGAGGGTCCTCCAACTTCGTAAGGCCATAACTCTCAAACCGTGAGGAGTTATGTGACGTTCCACATACCAGCAGAATGACATGTACTATCCATATAGAATAGTATTACCTTCAAATATAAAACTCATACCATTCTACATGAAACAACCTTGGGTCCATTACCCAAACCTTTGTGCTACCGTAATTCGCTACCGAACTTTCTTCAAGGGTTGACATCAATGACAACCGACCTTAATCAACAATCTCCCCCTTTAGAATTGATGGAAACACTTTGATGAAAAATTGAAATTATGTCATGCAATACTAAATTCATATCACTCATGCTCCCCCTGGAAACATGCCTATGTCCTCTACATATGATGAATCTCTCCCCCTCTGTCATCAATGGAAAATTTATATTTCCATCCAGGGTTGCTCCCCCTGAATGAACTGTCCTCTTTATGGTGATTCCTCATGTACATCTAAGACATATAAGATAATCATTCAAAAGCATTCATTTTCAAGTAGAAATAACTTCGAGTCTTTGGCAAATATACTTAAAGGCTTCTCGTGGAAGTGGTTTTGTAAATATATCTTCCACTTGTTCTTTTGTACCCACATACTCAACTCTAATGTTGTTTTCTTCAATCTGTTCCCATAGAAAGTGATACTTGATTGGAATGTTCTTCGTCTTGGAGTGCATCACCAGGTTCTTTGAGATACTGATGGTGCTTGTATTATCAAAATAGATTGGAATTGGCTCATCATACTCAACTTGTATATCTATCAAAGTTTGATTCATCAAAAGAACCTATGTACAACATCTTGATGCTACAATATACTTTGCCTCAGTTGTAGATCGAGATACTAATGATTTTTTTTGGCTTAGCCATGATACTAAACACTCACCCAAGTAGAAAAATGCTCCACTGGTGCTTCATTGGTCATCAATACAACCTGCTCAATATGCATCTATGTAGGAAATAAGAGATAGATCATTTCCTTTTGGATACCATAATCCAAACTCTTTTGTTCCTTTGAGATATCTAAAAATTCTCCTCACTGCTAATACATGTGATTCATTTGGTGATTCCTGAAATCATACCACTTGTCCAACTTCTTGCATTACATCTGCTTTAGATGTTGTCACATATAGTAGGTTTCCAATCATTGACCTGTATTGCCTCTGATCTGTATACTTTGAATCATCATCTTTTCTTAATTTGAAACTAGTTTGCATGGTAGTGATAAATGGTTTGCAATCTTCCATTCCAAACCTCTTTAGCATTTCTCTGATATACTTGGTTTGAGAAATAAAAATTTCTTGGTTTCTTTGACATATCAGAAGTCCCATAAAGATAGATAGTTCTCCAAGTAATGAGATTTCAAATTCATTATGCATATCCTTTGCAAATTCATGGCTTAACTTGTCATCATCACTACCAAAAATAATATCATCAACATAAACTTCAATTAATAAAATATTACCTTGACTTAACTTGATGTAGAGGTTGATTTTTGCACTTCCTTTTCTGAACTCTGCCTACTATATATATTTATCTAGTGTAGAGTACCATGCTCCAGGATCCTGTGTTAGACCATACAAGGCCTTCTTTAATTTGCACACATAGTCTGCATTCTCTGACAACTAAAATCCTTCTAGTTGTTCAATGTAGACTTCTTCTTCAAGTTCCCCATTTAGAAAAGCTGATTTTACATCCATTTGATACACTTTAATATTTTTTGAGCATGCATAAACAAAAAGCAATCAGATTGCTTCCATTCTGGCAACTGGGGAAAATGTCTCTTTAAATTTGATTCCTTCAACTTGTGCATATCCTTTACATACCAATCTAACTTTGTTCCTTGTAACTTGTCCATATTCATTCAATTTATTTATGTATACCCACTTTGTGCCGATCACATTATTATCCTTTGGTCTTGGAACCAATTCCCAAGTGTCATTTTTCTCTATTTGATCCAATTCTTCATCGATGTCCTTGTTCCAAAATTCATCCTTGCTGGCCTCTTCAAAATGGGTTGGTTCAATCGTAGATGTGAGTGTTAGGTGTGTTTATTCTGGTGAATGGATTCTTCTTCTAGTCTTAGCTCCTACGTCTTTGTTTCTGATAATTTGATTTGAAGGATGATTCTTATGTACTCATCTGCTAGGTGTCTTTGGAGGCACTTGTTGAACTTTCTCTTCTTCTTCTATCAGATTCTCTTCATATTCCTCTTCTAATTCCTTTTCATCTTCTGCTTCTTCTTCAAAAAGTTGTTCCATTGATTATTTTTCTTCTTCCTTTGATTTTGGTTTGCCTGTTTCATCAATTGTTACGTTGATTCTTTCTACAAATTTGTTCAATCCCAGATTGTAACACTTGTATGCTCTCTTTGTACTTGAGTAACCAACAAGTATTCCTTTGTCCACATGAGAGTCAAACTTTCCCATTTTTCCATCTTCTCTTTTGATGTAGCATTTTCTTCCAAAAACTCTAAAGTTCTTCTCATTTGTTGGTCTTCCTTTCCATAGCTCGTAGGGAGTTTTGTCAGTGTTGTTTCTGAGCATTAATATGTTTTGAATGTGAACTATTGTATGGACTTCCTGTGTCCAAAATATATCTACCAATATGGAATCCATTCACATTGTTTGAGCCATTTCCTATACTATCATATTCTTTCTTTCAACAACTCCATTCTGTTAAGGTGTCTTAGCAACAAAGAATTGCCTTTTTATCCCATGACTATTGCAGTAGTCCATAAATTATTTTGAAGTGAACTCTCCTCCATTATCATATCTCAAGCATTTTATTTTTGAATCCATTTCATTTTCAGCCATTTCCTTGTAGATCTTGAAGTTTTCAAAAGATTTTGACTTATTCTTAAGAAAACAAACTGCAGTCATTCTTGTATAATCATCAACTAATAACATAAAGTATTTCTCACCTTTTAAACCCTTTGTTGTAGTTGGTACAACTAGATCAATATGCACAATTTCCATTGGTCTTGTCGTTGAATATTCCTTTTATTTGAACCTGGTATTTGTTTTTTTTCCTTGTTGACATTGCTTGCATAAAGTGTTGGTTGGTTTCATGATCCGAGGAATTTCTCTGATTGCTTCTCTTCTACTGACTTTGATAAGGTTGTCAAAATGTATGTGACCCATTCTTCTGTACCATAGCCAAATTCCATCTTCCTTTCCTAGACAACACTTTTCATTTCCAATTTCACTTAATACATATATGTTTCTTGAATTTCTCGCAGTTGTAGCAATCACTTTTCCTGAACCTTCTTTTCTTATCTCACACTTTTGTAAATCAAAAGTAACTTTATGAACTTGGTCACACATTTGACTCACACTTAGAATATTATGTTTCATATCTTCTACTAGTAGAACATTTTATTCCTTGGTATTCTTTTTCCCAATTCTGACTGTTCCTTTTCCAATGATTTTAGCTGAATCATCATTTCTAAAGGAGACTAATCCATCTCTTTCCTTTCATAATGTAAGAAACTTGTCTCTATCACCTGTAATGTGTTTTGAACAACCATTGTCAACATACCAACCACATTTCTTCTTCCTATCTTGTAAAGAGAGTGTGCATTCTTCATTACTATACTGATCCTACTTTCTTATCCATGTCATTTTCTGAGGTTCCTATCTGTGACTATTGTTATTCTATTGTGGTTCTCTAGGAGGGAATGCCATTCTGCAATGTTTGGCCATGTGTCTAAAATTGTTACATTTGTAACATTCCACTTCAGTGCTCAAAGATTCAAACCTGTTGTAACTTCTTCTCTGTGTTTCACTAGGAATTCTTAGATAACCCCTTTGTGTATGACTTTCAAAGTTGTTTGTGTTCCTGTTGTTAGCTCTGAAATTCACATTTTTATGTCCAAAATTATTACATGCATAACATAAACCAAAAAAGATAGTTTGATACCTGGGAGTTGAATGTCTTTTAAAAGGAGGTAATCTTATAAATTCTTCTTCTTCCTGAGGCCTATCTATCGGTTATTGATTCTAAAATTTGAATCTTCTCAGTGGAGGAGTGTCCCTGTAATCTTCCTTGTAGAGCTTCCCATCCCCTTGATTGTTTTTGCATAGATTTTTGGATATGTTTATTTCCCTATTGTTTTGGAGCTCGATCATTTTTCTGTCTGATTGTATCCAAGTCCGAACCTGTCATGATGAGATTTTTTACTGTTGAAAATGTCATCCAAAACTTTTGAGTTGTTCTGCATATTTTTCTTTCGAAGATCCTTTCTTAATGTGACAATCTCTGCTTCCAAATTTCCAATGTTCTTGTCTTTTCTTCTAGATGTTCTTTGACTGCTTCTTCAATTATTTTAACTTCTTCTATTTGAACCTTCAAATTTGTGATCATTTGTTCTAGTTCTCGAGTGTCTTCTTTCTTGTCTAGTTCTACTTGTTGTTTCTTATTTTTCTTCTTTTCTCTTCTAATAGCTTCTATGGCACACATTAATTCCTCTCGATAGTCAACTTCTGTCTCTTCAATTTCTTCTTCGACTTCTTCATATTCCTCTTCGACTTCTTCATATTCTTCTTCAGAATCTTCTTTATCAAATTCTTCTACTGCCATGAATAGAACTCTTTCTGTCTCACTGTCATTGACTTCATCTTCATTTGATGATGAGATGTCTTCTTTGGTGCACAAGTTTTTCTTGAAAACTTTCTTTGTGGTTCTTTTGCCTTTATATGTTTTTTTTCCTTTTGAGTAACCTTCATCATTTCTCTTTTTCTTATAAGGAAATTTGTTAGAAAAATGACCAATACCATCACAACTAAAACAAATTAAAGGAATATTACCTCTATACCTATCGTCGGTTCCCTTGTTCAATCTTTTGACAAAGTTAACCACTTCTTCATCATCTTCTGAGACGTCACTGTTGTTGCTATGTTCTTATTTTCCCCTTCCCTTTTGCTTTGAATTTTTGGATGCTTTGAAGGCTTCTTCTTTTATATCTAGATTTTCCTGTTCAATTCTCATTTCATATGTTGTGAATATTCCATGTAATTCATCCATGCTTATTGAGTTTAGATCTGATCTTTTTTCTAGTGCTAATATCTTAGGGTCAAATCTCATAGGAAGAGATCTTAGTAATTTTTGAACAATTACAGTTTCTTTGATTTCTTCTCCCAATCCTATGATTGTATTTACTGTTTCATCAACTCATAAAAAGTAAGATGAAATATTCTCATCTTCCTTCATCTTAAGTTGTTCAAAATGATCTCTGTAAGTTTGAAGCTTTGCTGCTTTGACTTTTGAATATCCTTCATAAATATTTTGAAGTTTGTCCCAAATATATTTAGCGGATTTACAATGTGCAATTTTGGTGAATACCATTTCACTAAGAACATTCAGAAGTGCATTTTTGGATTTCGAATTATTCTGACCGAGTTTCGTTGTTTTTTCATTTGTTGGTGGAACTGCTGGTGTTGTGTATCCATCTACAATTGATTGTCAAATTTCAAATCTGTATGCCTGTATATATGTTTTCATCCTTATGCTCCAAAATGCATACTTCTATCCATTGAACTGTGTTATTCCATTTTTATACAAGTTGTTACTCTCAATGATCTACCTTTCAGTGGTTAAACTAATTTTTGAAGGAACTTGCTCTGATACCAATTGTTGGATTACTAAGGGGGGTTGAATCAATAATAGAGAAATTTAATCCTTTTTAACCATGTAATCGAAGTGTTATATCAATGTAGCATTATCATCCAATAACTGCAGAGTAAATAAGCAATGAACAAATGAAAAATCATACACAGACACAATACACCAGTGTTTTACGTGGAAACCCAAAGAGGGAGAAAACCACAAAATGTTTTTTTCTTATATGTCTTGAAGAATTACATTAATTGGAAGCACCAACCTTCTTTGTTTTTCCAATTGCAACTGGAAGGAGGCTCCAACCCCTTTGTTTCTTAGTATACAACCTGAAGGAATATCCAACTCCCCTATTCTATGGCTACAACCAGAAGGAGGCTACAACTAGAAGGTGTTCTCCGGCTATGACCGGAAGGTGGCTACAACCACCTGTCCTTGCCCCGTCCAACCGCCCTGAATTGGAAGTAGAATGATGGAACCACTTTCACACTATCACTGTGAGATATACTAGTGTAAACATGTACCAATAAACCTAAACCATGCATCAAACATGCATCAACCTATACCTCAACCTGTACGATAAACAAGTGCATCAATCATGCACAAACCTGTACCAAACAACCTATAATCATCATGTACCATAAACAAGTGAATTCAACCATGTACCAAGTATGTACCAATCATGTTTCAACTTCTCATCAACTATGACTCATCAATATGTACCAACATCATCAACTATACACCTCATGTATGTGCCAACTCATCAACTACTTGTCTCAACCATGTACCCAACATGTACCTCAACTAAAATCCCTCATCAATATCATCATCCAAATGTGATTTGTAATTATGTAATAGACCTGGTGTATATGATCACATACTTTGAAATCTTCCTTAACTTTAACAAAAGGAGACTATCATTTTCATCAAACTTTTCTTTAGTCTCACATGACTAGGTTTGAATTAGTCAACAACCCTAACTTGAAATAATCATAACTATGTACCTGTAATGAATAAATATATGAAAATGATACAAAATGTTCTTTAGTGTGTTTTATGTAATTCCTCCAGGTGTCACTACTTCGAACCTCTCAAAAAAGGAGTTATAGAAAAAATAACATACCTTGCTAAATTTTGTCTTATTCTAGAGAGTGACTGGGTAGAGTGTGCCCAGCATGAAATATTTTTTGAATAGATATGAACATGTTACAAAACATACTACAGACTGTACTCTAACCAAAACATTTGGTCTTATGGAATTTGGATCTTTTATGAAGAATTTATGACGTTTTTACCCGAAACACCTGTTTTAGACTAGTTTCAGGACTAGCCACAAACCGTATTTTCAACGCAGTGTAACTCCAAAAATACAACAACCCACAAGATGAATTTTTTACCAAATATAATTGGATATGTTTCCTCAATTCCTATCAATTTCACGATCTGAATCATTCTAGAAAAAAATATATTGTGAAAATTGTGAGATGACATGTAAATAACATACCTTAGAAAGCATCATCAAAAGAATTTATCCTCCCTTGAATTCCAACCTTCTTTTCTTTACCTTCCCTCTGAAATTCATCTTAGGTATCCTTTGGTTACCTTAGTCACCTATATATATTCAATATGCTTAAGTGTGATATAAAATTAGAGAGTCTTTCCTCTTATTTATACTCTCCATCTTCTAGGTCACTTAACCCATTTCTAGGTCACTTAACCCATTTCTAGGTCACTTAACATATTTTCCAACCCATTTCTAGGTCACTTAACCTATTTCTAGGTCATTTAACCCATTTTTAGGTCACTTAACCCATTTCTAGGTCACTTAACACATTTTCCTCATTTTTAGGGTTAACCACTTTCATAATTAGAAAAATATCCATTACTTTATCATTTAAACATTCCTCCTTGACTTTGTCACCTCACTTTATCATTTAAATAATCTTCTTTGATTTTGTCACTTCACTTTATTATTTAAATAATCCTTCTTGACTTTGTCACTTTAATTTATCATTTAAATAATAATTTCTTATTTGCAAGCTCTTTGACTTGTTTTACCTCTTGGGGCTTCAAGCCCACATATGAGGGTCCTCCAACTTTGTAAGGCCATAACTCTCAAACCATGAGGAGTTATGTGACATTCCACATACCACCAGAAATGGGATGACATGTACTATTCATATAGAATAGTATTACCTTCAAATATAAAACTCATACCATTATACATTAAACAACCTTGGGTCCATTACCCAAACGTTTGTGCTACTAGAATTCACTACCAAACTTTCTTTAATGGTTGACATCAATGACAACCAACCTTAATCAATAGGAGGGTGTATCCATTTGTGTTACATGTATAGGTTGGTGGCCAGTTTTGGAAAAACAAGCCTATATTGAGCTTCCAGGAGGGAAAGTATCCACCATGATGGATTACATAGGCCCACATGTCAGATGATAGATCTATTCTTTCATAGGCCTAGGAGACAGCTAGATAGACATATCGCACCCTTTGCATGCCAAATGACTTTCCTAGAAGGGGAAAAATGTCACTCCTTAGAGGCTTGACATCACATTTGAGGGGAATATGGTGGTTTATGATGAATCATAGTGACACATGGAATTTTTAGGTGGAGAGGCTCCAGATGATTTCCAGATGGCCTTTGGAGGCCCTACTTTGCATCCCATCTCCAACGACTTTCTCAATTTTCCAAAATGTCCTCCTTCAAGGGATGATGTCACCTTTGTTTTAGGGTTTTGTTTGTGCAAAATTGAAATGAAAGAGAATTTTTAAATATTATCTTTGTAAAGGGGAAATATTAAGGCTTTTGACCCCTAGTGTTGTGGTTTACCCTAATATTATGTGGAAAAAATATTTTGGAAACTTTTTGTATAAATAGAGATCATAAGATCTCATTTTAGAGACATAACTCTCCATTGTAAGAGGCTCTTGGACTGAAATTTTATCTCTCTTTGGCTATTTCTCTCTATTGTGATTTTTTTTATGGCTATGTCTTGTTTATGGTTGATGGATATGGTGTGCTAGACTTGTAAGGATTTCTTCATTTTTTTTTCGTGGTTAGTCTAGATTTTATTGCCTTTTAATGCTTGAAGTTGCCATTTATTTCATTGTATTATCATTTGGAAAAGTTAAAGATTATATTTGATTGATATAACTATTGAAAAATAGGAACAACAAGCTTAACCTTCTGATCCACTTGATATATTTCTTTGCATTTGGATTTTTCTTGTGTCTCGGGCAGGTACATGTGCATCAACAACTATCTCTTTACCTGGCATCCATTTACCTCTCTTCACTTACAATTTTCAACCAATCATTTCTTCCATCACTTGACATTCTAGGGGACTTCTCCTTACATTTCCCTTCATCCTTCCCATTCCCTCTAGGGTCACAGGGATCACCTCCCTAGAGTGACCTAGTCACCCTTGAAGTGTGGGACCTACATCGAGGTGACATTGGGTGTATGATTGCCATTTTGTAGCACTTGATTTTTTGGTTGGGTCAGTATTTGACCAACCTACAACTTGTGCTATAACAATACTGAAGAAGGAAGTGGCTAATCACATAGTTAGGTGTTTAGAATGTCAAAAGGAATAAAAATATCATAGACATCTAGTGAAGCTACTACAACCATTTCCCATTCCTATGTGGAAATGGAAAGTGGTTACAATTGAATTCATTACAAAGTTGGAAAAAATAGTGAAGAAACATGATTCAATGATGGTGGTGGTAGAAAATTTGACAAAAGCAGCACATTTTATTCATGTGAATATAACACACAAGGAAACAAATATTGCAGAAATTTACATAAAGGAAGTTGCGAGGGTACATGGAGTTCCTAAGGAAATTGTTTCAGAAAAAGATCCAAAATTTACATAAAGTTTTTGGAAAGGTTTGTTCAAAGGATTTGGGACAAATTTAAATCTCAACACAATTTATCACCTAGATTCACATGGGAAAACAAAGAGGACTAACATAATCATTGAAGACATTCTTATAATGTATCTGATGGACCAACCATCAAAGTGAGAAGACTATATCCACTTATTGTAATTTTATTACAATAATGGGTATCAAACCTCATTAAAATGAGCCCATTTGAAGATTTGTATGGCAAGAAGTGTAACACACTAGTGAGTTGGGATAACCCAACAAACATAGCTATCATTGAGCCATAATTGTTAAGGGAAATGGAAGAGTAGATGGTAAATATCAAGTAGAATTTAAAGGCTTCCTAGGACAAGAAGAAAAGTTATATAGATAAGAATATGGTTATTAGATATTTTAAATTGGGTGAACATGTTATTCTCAAAGTGAAAGCGAAGAGAAGTTTGATAAGATTGGATTGTTGCCCAAAGTTGGCAGCATGATATTGTGGGACTTTTGCAATAATAGAGAAGATAGGGCCAGTTGCATACATGTTACAATTTCATGCATCCATGAGAGTGCATAATGTTTTTCATGTGTCATTATTAAATAAATATGTGTTTGACCCTAACCACATAATTGATTGGACGTTGATCCAGGTGGAAAACAAAGGGGATTTCCAGGTGGAACAAGTACACATCCTGGTCCGGAAATTCAAAGTTCTCAAGAACATATCCATATGGTTGGTAAAGGTTTAATGGACCTACTACGCTCCAAAATAAGCAACATGGGAGCATTAAGAAACTATGTAGGACGAATACCTGTAAATTTTTGTCAATTTTGAGTAAAATGAAAGATAAAATGCAAGACTCCATTTTTGGTAGCCATAGTTCCAGAACCACATCTTAAAGTCCTATCCAACCTATGTTGGGAGACTTGATAAAATAATGCAATGTTCCTTGGATTATCCCTGATAAACGAATTGTGCATTCCTTGGATCAACAAGTTGAGATGAATACATGATTTGGGTTGGAATTGTTGTTGGAGTTGTTAAATTGTAGAATTTTATTTCTTAAAGTATTGTGATGTAAAATTGTATATGTATATCAACATAGTGTGCACTGAGGCTGGCGCACAATTGTAGTGGAGGGTGAATGTAACATCCCCACTATAATCCACATTTTAATTATGCATCATGTACATATGAATATGGATATGGCCAAGCAAAGTAATATGTGAATTGTACTTATGATTTTAATAAATATAACATGATACCAGTTGTTGGGAATATGGACATAGGTGGGGGTTGATTTATTCACAACAGAGGGAATGTCTAGGAGTGTCCAAGAGGATACCAAGGAGGAAATTAATTATGGGTATTAATCCAAACCCATATTTTTGAATTTTATTATCATTGGGTATAACTTCAATTTTTTGGTTGAGTGCATGGGATCCCAATCATTAAATACCTGTCAGACGGTGGGTGTAGAATTTACTTTCATAGTTATTGGAAGCATGGGTCTGAATTACAATCAATATTCAAAAGAGTTTGCAATCAATTATATTAGGAAAATAGAGGAAATTTGTATTGGGGAGAATAAGCAATTTTTCACAGGGAGTTTTACATGAAAAACAAGGGGAGAGCAAGGGAAAAAGAGTATCGGAGATATAACAAGAAGGTTGGGAGAATTCAAAAGTGTGCTAGAGCGTTTTGGAGCATTCTAGAGATAAATATTAAAGAGCCAAGTTTTCATGCCTAAATACTGAACTCTTGGGTGAGTTTCACTGTAACAACAAGTGTTGTTGTTGTATTTCCTCATAGTTTTTCTTGGCAGTGAGTTTCCTTGAGTTCCTAGTTACCTATGCCAGAGAGAACCTAACAAATGAGTGGGATTCCTAATGGAATGAGAGTAATGAAGGGGTACATTTCTTGGGTTAGGCATGTCAATATGAAGAGAGTTCGAGGAAATTCAGGATAGTTATGGGAGAATGCTAGTGGGTTGTGATATTTCAGTTGTGAGTGGACTGTGAGAGGCACCCTTCTCTTATGGATTCCTATCCATGGATCAGGAGTGACGTTTTGTTGATATTTGGAGTGTTGGCATATGCCTATGTTGAGAGAAGATTCAATTTTGTAGAAAAGGTCGAGAACAGTGCAACAAACGAGGCAGATTCGACCAAGAAGGAGAGCACAACATATTTAGAGGAAAAGCAATGTGCACAACAGGATTTGCGGAAATCCAGTGCAGACATGAAAAAACATATCCATGTTAGGGTTATGGTTTTGGAATGTAATGTAATAGTTTTTAACCTAATTTTGTAGTATAAATAGAAGATATAGAGAGTAGGTTGAGGCATATAGATCTGGAGCGAGAACATTATCATATCTTTAGTATCTTTTGGTGTCCTTGTTGAGTTTTGAGTCTGTACTTTGGTGAGAGTTGTGGAGATCAGATGAAGTTGATATAGCTAAGGTTTAGGTCACAATATGTGGAGCTTGGTGTGAATCTGGTCCACCTCACTACTCTCTAGTATATTATGATGTAATGCACACAACACCTTTTGATGAAGAATAATAAATAAAATAAGATCTTTGTGGATGTATCCCCAGGTGGTTGAACCACGGTAAAACCATATGTACAATGTGTCTGAATGTCTTTACTATTTCTGCAATTATTATTGAATGATTAGACAGATGAATGAATGGTTTTACTTAGAGCATGCACTATAATAGATATGCAGAATGAGTGTTATGAATGAATGAATGAATTGAACCGATGAATATTTTAATATAATTCATGGTTAAGTATAAATAAGATTAAGAAGAACAACCTGTTGGAAGCCACCAATTATGTCGATTTTTTATCACATTTGAAATCACCACAAAGAGATTATATCTTTCTATATATGCCACCTCTTTCAGATTATAAACATTCATGTTTTTTTTCTTCGAGGCAATGATTTGGTTAAACTTATCTTATTGAGTTTTTCATTTGATTTTTTTTTTTTTTTTTTTTTTTA